>ML732291.1:0-98095 GCA_009176345.1 Aspergillus leporis | reverse complement strand
GTCTCCTGTTGGATGCGCCCATGGTCCCTCGACCCCGGCTGGTTGACATACGCGAACTCTGCGCTGCTCAGTAACTGGTCCCCCACGTGGGTGGCGCGGTCCTTGACAGCGACAAACGTCTTCGTCAGGGCATCAGTTGCCGTGGGAAGCTCCTGGTATGTAAAGCGCTCACTCCGGGTGGGTGTGGGGTACGGGGTTGTCGCCGGTGTCAGCGTTTCAGTCTTCAGATAGCGCTGAAAGCCATGAGGATCTGCTGGGCACAGCACCTGCCCAGCACCCAGCTTCTCCCCTTCTGGCGGATAGTAGGTGCGATCAGTCGTCACGCCGTCGGATTTGACTTCTTGTGTCGGATTCCCCCATTCATCAAACACATATCTAGTAATTTCCTTCCGCACCGCCTGACTTTGGCTGTCTGCATAGGCTATCGTCACGGTTTTTGGCAGCTGATATTGCGCAGGCTGGCCATCGAATGATGTAAGAGGAGATGCATAGTATTCAATGGTCTGCGTGGTCTTCTTCGTGCCCTGCTGCTGCTGAGTCACGATGGGAAGATGGAATTTGTTGTACTCGTACGTTGTTTTCATTCCGCCTTCGACCTCCACCATTGAGGTATACTGATATTCCGAGCGCATTTGATACAGATTATCTCCGGTATCACTCCAATCCCGGCCACCATTGTACCCGAGAAAGTTATACGTGGAGTAACTGTATGACGTTCTGATCGCGGGCTGCTGGCGGCCAGGCCGCACGACATGCGAAATCACATAAGGGATCGCCTCATACGGCGCCCGGGTTGGCATGCGATGTCCGTCCCTTTTGTAGTTTATTTCTTCAATCAACCCTATGGGACTTTTCACCCGCGAGAGCCCGGTAAACTGACCCAATGTCATGTACGAGAACTCCCAAGGTGGCGTCTCGCTCACTGACAACTGGATTTCCACCAACTGTTTGCTGCTTTGAACGAGGGTGAAGGTGCTGGCTTCCGGGGTGCCGGGGTTCTGTGTGATCATTACTCGGGAGGTTCCATACTCCACCTGCAGTAGATCGTCGCCACCATCCTGGATCTTGCTGAGCCGGGGCTGTGAACCCGATCGTTCCCAGATGAACCGGAGGGAGCGACCATTGGAGCCGTACAGCGCAATCGGGACGGATCGATCATAAGTGTCGTTCGCATTGGACAGAATTTCTGTCTGGCCTGATTTATAGACCACCTCATAGCCCGACTCAATCTTCCTGGCCTGGAAACTTTTGAGTTTTTGTTCTTTGACAAGGAAAACACTGGATGTCTCGGTGACCTGGTAGTTCTCCCCTGTCGAGAGCATCAGAGTCTTCCGTTGCCGGTGCTCATACGAGGAGAGATTGAAGGACCAGCCGGTGCCGAGGCCGACGTCCTGGGTGTTGAGAGCATGATAGCTGAGCGTGAGCTTGAATTCGGGGCAATTGCGTGTCTGGGCCGGTGCTTCATAGATGTCGACCGAGCATGAGTATTGTCCAGTGCGAGGGTCCACCCCTTTCTGGAGGAAGCTCTCAAAATTGAAGCCCTGAGAGTAAAAAGCAGTTTGGCTGGACATTTTTCTTTTCTTTTTTCTCAGTTGAAACAATTTCTCAATAATGTGGGGGAAACGAAGGGCCTGAGGATGAGGGGGATGGAACCATATCTCAAACTAAATAGTCTTAGATACTCATCACATTTTTAAACTTCCCACTGGGCAAGAAACATTGTTTGTCAGCCACATGCTTTGTCCTCTCGTATTCCAAGTTGACACTTACTATGCAGGTGTCGATTCCCCGCCAACCGCGTTCAGCGGAAATATTCTCTGGCATCCGTGTCAGGAGGCTATGATTACATCTCAATAGCGGGGAATCTGTAGGCAAGATCAAAATATTCAAGGGTTCATCGGGGTTACCGAATGGCCATGGTTGGTGGGTTGTCCTCATGGGTATATGCATCTTCGTGCTCAGCTCCCAGCTGAAACTGCATTTGAGCATCTATATATGATTCTAGTAATCTGTATACTTATTTTCTATTGGGCATTATTAGTGTCAAGAAGCCATGGTTGCATTCGATTAGTGGGGAACCTGCAGGAAAGATCAAGATATTCAGCTGAGGGTCCATGGGGTCTCCGGAATGAGCATGGTTGGTAAGTTGTTTACATGGGTACATGCATCTTCGTGCTCAGCTCCCAGCTGAAACTTCATTTTAAGGCATTTATACTTGGATAACTGTATGAGCCATATTTCCTATTGGGTAAGATTTCATCTACGCGCCCGTGGACGGGGCAGGAAGAGGAAGACCCCAAAGCCAATATTGCATGCTACAGCATAATAATATATGTTTCTATAGAGCATTGTCAGAAGCGTCCGAGGTAGCACATTTGTGAGTGGAGACCATATGCCATGCAGCGTCTAGAGGATCTGTCGCCCCCTGAGTTGCCAATGCCAACACATCCGTTCTATCTCAGAGACGTTATCCTCGGGAGACCCGTGCTGAACGGGGGAGTCGAGCAAAACATATATATATCCCCCCTCAAGATATCTCTCAGAAGTTCCCTTCTTTTGGTAGCAAACATCTTCATTCTCATTTCATATCCTATCGATTGTTCGGAATCTCCACATACTTTATCATGGCTGTACAGTGGGAAGTCGCCGATATGAGGGTTGAGACCAGCCCAGGTGATCACACCCGAGATAGTCTCTTCGCCAATGGTCAAATGCAGGTACCTGTATTCGTGTCGATTGCAGCGATCAATCCGGCCACCGGTGCAGGCCACACGCTAAGCGCGGCGCAGCTTAATACGATCAAGCTGGTGGACTATTTTAGTCCTACTACGCAACTGTCGGCCCCTTGGACTTATTCGGGCCAGGAAAACGAATTCCACCATGTGTTGCCGTCAACTGCGAGTACTGAGACGCCGCAAACCGACGCGTCCAATCCAACTGCAGCGTTGCAAAAGAAAACCTGGTGGGTTTCGAGCGCGAGAGTCGAGCACAAGAACATCGGGGCAAGCATCCAGGCTCCCGATGGGACCATCTACCATACCGGCGGCGGTGGGCCAGGCAGGTTTGATTCCCATGTGACCATTACCGGTATAGCCCCCCTACATTACAACATGAGTAATGTCCAGTTCGACCGAGAGGATACCAAAAATGGGGGGACTACAAATGGGAACTTCGTATTCGATCAGGACAATTATTATCTTTCAAGCAAGGTCCATCGATTCCAAAAGGTCGAAGTCAGGGGCCATTTTTTTGACCCGGCGAACGATCCACCGAGTGAGCGATGTTATTTGCGAGTTTCGCGGGTTAAGTCGGGAATCCTCGAACAAAGCCATCTGCACTACTTGTGGCCGATGGGCTCGCAACAAACCAGGCAGGCAGGGAACAGGAACGCACGAGCCGATATTATGATCAATCAACGACAGGGTGCCCTATGTTTCACTCGCTTCACTCTTGAAGGCATAGGCAGATTATACTCCGACAATGGTGGCTGGTATACAAATCAGTTCACGATATATGATCAATACGGCAACTGGGGGAAGTTCCAAGCAGGTCATGACAGCTCATCAAACCTCATCACCATGTCCGCTGTCAATTCGTTATTGGATGAAAAGTCCTCGCCCAGTGAGAAATTCACGGTCATCAGCCCGGAAGAGGCCGGTTCCCTTGAACCGGAAAATTGACAAGAATTATGTTAAGCTACACTATGCTTTTGTCTATCTGTGGAGCAATGAAAACAAAAAGCAGATCAAATCCCCGTGTTAGACAAGTTGAACGCATATAATCATCCCTGACTTCGGATCGAATCGGATATATCCCGTGGAATACCCCTTCTGAAAAATCATCGCCTATCAAGTTTTGTCTCTCCATTATATGTACGAAAGAGAAGGACAATGAAACTAATGCTCCTGATAGATCCACTTTGTGTATATAAACGAGGTGAATAGGATCAGCTAATTAACGTAACCAAGCTTCTTAGAAGTAATGTGGGGATCCATCGATCCTATAGGCTTTTTCGAGGTAAAAATCGATGGTCTAAAGGATGTTGAACCTAACTCACTATCACTGGTTCCTCCGTAAATTGTGTCAAGCCGTCACTTTGGAGTGTTTCGAGGTCAACAGCTGGTTGCTACAGTGGAACTGGTGGAGAGCTAGGGTGTAAGCCAGCAGCCTTGGATGATAGTCACAGAAACCAGGGTAGTAAGGATACAGTACATATAGTTACGCTACATAAAATGATACATGTGGATATTGGACAGATTTCAAGGACTATACTAAGCTAGAGTAGTGCAATACTATAATAGATAATTAACTTTAACAAGCGGTTCTATAGGTGCTGTTGCAGCTCCATATCTCGCTGAACATCTTAATCCTTTTCAGAGCTTATACTCTTTTGCAGTCTTTTAGTCACAGTGTCTTTAGATTATAGGGTTCATACACAGGATGGTAGACAGAGAGAAATGTACCGACAACCAGGCTTTTCTTCTGTCTCTCACTGCTAGTTTCAAAACAGCTGGAGAAGCTAGACTTCTATCATCCTCAACCTTTTTTACATTTAAGCAACCCCTTTCCCGCGCGCCCTTTCGTCTGCCATGCGGTACTCACATCAGCCGATCGGATCCGATGATGTCAGCGGCACGAGCAGTGATGCTCTGGATGTCTTCTCAGATGGCGCTGCTGATGATATCTTAGAAAGTACATCCAAGCTAGCTAGTAGTGATAATAATCTTAATAATTTTAATAATAATTTGATTCTAGATAACAAGAAGAAAGAATAAGAGCTTTCTATATTACACTATTTTTAAGAGACTAAATCTCTTGATGTCTCGCAGTTTTAATAAAAATATTATAGTCCGAAGACCTAGTCTAGATTAGATGATACATGTTGAGAAAATGATGCCTGGGGCATCAATAGGCATCCAAGCCCTGCGTGGCTCATATAGAACATTCTAGATACAGGCCACAAAGATATATTTCTCAGGAGATTCTCATCCAGCTGGAAAATAACTCACAATCTTAAGGAACTGTATGATAGTCAAATATACTATCTTCACCACCTAGTAGCACCTCGCAATCTGTAATCCTGTTAGCTATCTATAGACTATACATGTTCAACAATACATAGGATTACTAGAACTAGTAAAAAAAATTTAATATAAATTATCTTTTTAACCACACTAACTATGTGAACATGCTAAAGAGTCTCTTTATATGTATATAATAGCATAGCTACAGACACCCAGGACTTTACCCCCTGATAGTCTTTGCCCCAATCAGGGATGGTGGGTCACCGCCGAAGCGGTGACCCACGGCCGTAAAATATAACCAACCAACCAACCAACCAACGTGCCTCCACGTGACCCACGCCTCCTTTTGTTTACTGTTTTGCGTCGATTTCTATTCTTTCCTTCAAGCTTTTGGATAACTGCAAACGGCCTAGCTAGATTGAATTTATGTCTGGCTTTAACCCTTCTCAGTAGGTCGTACTTGACGATCGAAGAGAGTCGTTATAGGGCGACTATGTGGAGTCGCGGAAGTGGCTTGCAGGGATGAAAACAAAACGCCCCGCACTAATGAGGAAGCAACGCCAAGACGGTGATACGAAGGATGAGGTTAAAGAAGGTGGACAGTTAGAGGAAAGGAGCAGAGGGCCTCATAACCTATCAGAAGAGACGAGGAGAAGAAGCAGGCAGAAAATACAATGTTTTGAGCTACGAAGAGAGAGAGAAAAGGAAAGAAGCAAAGAGGGAGATATCTGTGGGAAGTACTGCGTACTACCGAATTGGGGCGGAAGGCCACGGTCACGTGGCCATATACGGGCATGGGCCCGTAACAATGTGGTCCAAAATCCCAATCATTCTTATGGTACAGGTGGATGGAAGTGGTTTTATCTATGGCAGATTTTAATATATCTTTTTGCATGCCAGAAATAAGTATATTGCCAAGTACTAACAACAAGAAATCTATCGTAGTTAAGATATAATTTGATAAAATATCACCTCTACCATAGGGTTCTAAGTGTCTAACACGCCTCCGGGCTACAGAACAAACACAATATACACTAATATCATAACGGAGAGTATAGTACTAGGCCATTTTTGGTGTATCTCAGAACGCGCATCCGGGATGATGCGTAAAGAGTCAATTCGAGGGTAATAAATCTGCATCTATTGTGCTGGGTGAAGGGGCTGATTGAAGACAAGGGCTACCATAGCCTGCGTCAGTCTTGTGCTGCTGCTGTTCTCACCGGCAGGACATTGCCTTAAGATTTTGACCGCAACCTCGCGCGTAACGAAAGCTTGTTAAAAGATTGGGTGGTATACTCGACGGTATCGATGACTCTGGCCTCTGGGAAATGTCTTGTCGGTTTACTTTTGCCATCAACGCGCAAATCCTGAAGAGGATTGGTGTGCAGCACATGCAACATGGCAACATGTAAGTGGCGCGGGGCGAGATCGAGGGGTACGCCATAATGCAAGTTGACGACCCAGTCCGTCGGATTGAGGAAAAACAGCATAAATTCCATAATCGCAGGCAAGTTGATCAAAAAGAAAGTGAGCTTGATCCCATTCCATCTTGTAAATAGTGCCTTTGAAGATGGACGGCATCAGGTATAACTTCTGGGTGAACGCCTCGACTAGCTCGTCCATGCTGGTGTGCTCGCGTTCGATCATCTCGACAAAATCGAAATCCTTGCTCTTGAAGTTCTGCTGAGACCTGATTGCGGTGCCTTCATTATGCAGTAGGCCCTTGGCAAGGGTCTGGCTGACAGGCCATGTTTCCACCTTAGCCCTCATGTCCTGGGACATATAGGTCGTGGCAACGCCTGGGAACAGAAGTGCCTTGGAGAACCGCCTGGTTGTGGCGAGGATAATGGTATTGAATGTCTCCATACCAAGGACGGTGTCTTCCGTGGACACATTGTGAAAGATGTATCGAGTGGCCCTGCGATTGCACTCGCTGCGCAATCTATAGATATGCAACTGGTCACTGTATTTGTGGAGATCCACCTTGACCTTTATGTTGGCTACCTTGGTTTTTCCCATTGTTGCTGATGCGAAAAGGCGTATTGGAAGGGGAAATCATGATGAGGTACCGGGGTAACAGTGTCCAAGAGTTAACAAAAAGTCCGACCATGTCAAAGCAACGCGTTTAGTCACACTCGGCTACCTCAAAGTGCTTGGTGTGAGGATGTAGATCTGCTTGGCAAAAGAAAAAGAATAAACTTATTAGTAAGGATCTCGTACTCAAGGTTTCGGTCCACTTTTCGCGGCAACTGATCAACATCAATTAATTTTAGAACGATCAGGATGCAGCCGCTCGTGGGGCAAGTGGGCCATTTTTCTGGCTGTATATAAAAGTCGCCATGCTGTATTCTAACAACACTAGCATCTACCCGAAGTAACAGACACAAGATGAATAAATTGCGAGCCCTTCTCTCTACGTCCACTGAATCGTCCTCGAACGAACATACTTATCAGCCTCGTCCGGCGCATACGTTACCCTCCTCGACACCGAAATTCTCCGCTCATCCGCCCCGGCTGATCCTTATTGGCGGAGGATCCCGCGGCTCCTCTCTGGCGCGCGCCATTGTTCATGGATCTAACGGACATCTGGTAGCAGTTGCGGAACCAGACCCGTTTAAGCGTCGCCAACTAGGTCGTCACTGTATCTGGGGACTGGAAGACCCCAAGGAAGGCGAAGAATTCGAGACCTGGCGAGAGTTCCTAGAATGGGAGACTGCGAGGAGAGAGAACGGGACGGCAGGCAACAAGAAGATTGACGCCGCCATAATCTGTACGCCCGATAGAACACATCGAGAGATAGTCACCGGTCTCGCCCCATTACAGCTTCATATAATGTGTGAGAAGCCACTGGCAACCGCGTTGGGCGACTGTGTGAGTATGTACCAACAGTTGAGGCTAAACCAGGGTCCGCCGTGTGTGTTGTTTGCAGTAGGCCATGTGATGAGGTATACGCCGCATAACCAGCTGTTGAGGAAGTTAGTACGCGAGGATCACACAATCGGAGATATTGTGTCTATTGAGCATACTGAGAATGTGGGGTGGTGGCATTTTGCTCATAGTTACGTTCGGTAATTTCCCCTTCGTGCATTGGACAAGACCACATGCTTACGATAACCAGCGGGAACTGGCGCAAGGAATCTACCTCTGGACCGACATTACTCACCAAGTCTTGCCATGATATTGACTTTATCCTCTGGTTGATGTCTGAGCCCAACATCCCTGGTCCAGGGCAGCAGCGCGAGGCCCATCATGCACCATCCAGTGTCGCTTCCTTTGGCTCATTGAGCGTTTTCAGGAAAGGACGAAAACCCCTGGCTGCGGGGAAAGCAACCAATTGTACGTCTTGTCCTATTGAGAAAGACTGTCATTTCTCCGCGCCTAAAATATATTGGGAAAAGGGCGTTTGCGCCGGACTCGGTGGGTGGCCGGTGGACGTGGTAGTGCCGGACATCGAAGAACTGCTGGATGAGGGGGGCTTAGGCGCCGCCCAGGATGGTCTCAACCGCCGTTTAGCTGAAGACTATGCAGAGGAGATGCCAGTCAACGAGATAGAGTCCCGAACATGGTATGGGCGTTGCGTTTATGAAGGGGACAACGATGTCTGTGATGACCAGATGGTTTATATAACCTGGGACGATAACGCGAATACTGGGGAGATGGCGAAGAGAGCCACATTCCACATGACTGCGTTTACCGAAGGGGTCTGTACCAAACGAACCCGAATCTTCGGCACGAAAGGCGAGGTTCACACGGACGGAAAGCTCCTCGTTGTCCGCAACTTTCTCACGGGCGAAACACAAGAAATTCGCCCGCCTCTTAGTGTTGGCGGGCATAGCGGAGGAGACTTTGGACTGGTGAAGCAATTCGTTCTCGCAATTGATGCTGTTAAAAATGGTCGGATGAGTCTGGAACGGGCCCAGATTGAGTTTATTGGATGCACAGCGCAGGACATCATAGCCAGCCATGCCATGGTGTTTGCTGCCGAGGAGGCCCGCAAAACAAAATCCAGCGTTGATTGGAACAAGTGGTGGGAAGAGAAGGTTTCTGACGTTGATCGTGCATAAAGACCAGGCTGTCATATGTTCGCAGTGAAGAATTGGGAGACTAGTCTTCAGATAGAGGCTGACAGGTTAGAGAGTAACTGTGCCCTTTACATTTGCAGTCGCCCCCAACCACATCCGTGTTGGTGCACCCGGGCTCAACGCAATACCCGCCCTCAACACAACTCTATCCTTTACTATCTACTACTATCGCATCACAACCATGGCCGAAGCGATATTGAAGATCACATTATCAAGGCCTGCGATGCCGCCAAATCGCAAAAAAGGCCCAATATCGCCAAGTTGGCGCGTGAATTCGACGTTCCTGTGACTCGCCTACGCGCCCGCTTCCAGGGTCGACAATCTCGTTCGAGTCGTCCTACAACCAACAAGCGCTTAACCGAGCATCAAGAGCTTACACTTATTCGGTGGATCCGGCACATTGATTCTATATGCATATCGCCTACCGCAGGCATGCTCACCGACTACGCGAACCGGATTTTGAAGCAAAACGCTTTATTACGCGTCTCCCATCGGTTTTATGCTACGTCAAGCAGAAGCCGATTGACAAGAGCGTTTTGTGGAACAAGTCGGTCCAAGCAACATCTATAACTTCGACGAAACGGGACTTCAAATCGGCCAGGCAAAGCCACAAAAAGTCGTCACCGCGAATAAATATCAAGCTACTAATATCGCAGGTGGCGGCTTATCTGAATCAATCTCAGCAATCGAATTTATCGCTGCAACTGGCGAGAAATTCCCGCCTTTTTTAATCCTGAAAGGCGAGCGATTCCTCAAGTCATGGTTTCCCCCCCCCCCCCCCCCCCCCCCGGGACGAGCTTCCAGATAACTACAAACTCTCAAAATCACCAAATGGCTATGTGACCGACGAGATCGCGTGCCAGTGGCTCGAAAATTTCGACGAATACACAAAAGAACGCGTGAAACGAGGACAATATCTCTTACTTTTAATGGACGGTCACGGACCTCATCAGACATTCGAGTTCCTTTCTGCGTGCGAAGAAAAGCGCATTATCGCATTTCCGTTTCTCCCTCATACAACTCACTTCTCGCAACCACTCGATGACAAAGTTTTTCTCTCGTATAAACAGAAATATCGAGTGCTCAACAACCATATCATCCGCTACGGCGGAGACTTCTCCGACAAGCGAAGCTTCTTCCGACCTATCGACAAAGCACGCGAAGACGCATTCAAACCACCAATTATTCGCGAGTCATCTAAAGATTGCGGAATTTGGCCATTCGATACCGATTCTGTTCTTTAAAAAACTCGAAACGAAAGTCGATCCAGCTCCCGATCTAAAGATCTTCGGTGATGAGCCCCACTCCTGAGACTTTTCTAGAACAAGTGGAACTCGTAGTAGACGACTAGCCGGAAGTAAGCCCGTTCTTAATGTTACAGTATTTAGAAGCGTTGTATATAAGCTGATTCTGGCTTTTATCCAATGCGTCAATGCCTCCAAATGACGTGACAACCTGACATTCATACGGTTAGTGCATGTGAAAGATCAAACATACATTGTTGATCAAGCTATCGGAGCCTGTCTTGTCGCTCTACTCTCCCACCACATTGCCCCGCCGAGTCCGTTCCCCATAATATACTGAGCCATTTTCCGTGCCACTTCGGGGGGTGTCAAAGCTAACCATCATTCGCTGAGTCTGATCGTAAGAATAGCTGGAAACTGTTTGCTCGATGTAGCTGACGTTAGAACCCTTGAGGAGCAGAGTCTTGTAATCCCGTACGGTACGCCGCTTTCCCAGCTGCCGCTTCCTACCCCGCTGTAACTCTTGCCAGGGCCATCAGTGTCCATAAAGGACCGACCATAGAGGGGCATACCCAGCACGAGATTTTTAGTATCTATGCCCTTAGAGATGTAGAATTTGACGGCCGTATCTGTGTTAAACGGGGTACTGAGTAGGTTGTCGGTGGATGGGTAGATATTAGCGTCATGCCCCGAGACGTTACTCCAGCTCCCAGAATAATCGTAGGCCATCAAGTTCCAAAAGTCAATATACCGATCCATTTCTGGCAGACGTAATCTCTGGTAGTGACTCGGTCCCGTTCTATCGGTCAGCATTCGACAGAGGCGAGATACAAGATGACAGACCAGCTGGGCACGCGACTGTTATCAAAAAGTGGTAACCGTTTGCATGAGATGCACTGTAATTGTCCAAGGCCTAGCAACAGTAAGTCACATTTGACTCTTCATGATTTCTGGTCAGGTATACCGCGCGGAGGTTCCCAAGCATCACCCCGCCTCCAGAAACCTCAAGTCCACTCGATTCGCCATCGCGAACGCCACGAAGCACACAACGAAGCGTCAACAAGATCTATAAGCACTTCCAGACTGACAAAAAGATCACCCCCGACTTCGAACGTCGCGTGAAACGCGCTCTGGCCCGAAGCATCGTAACGTCTAACCTAATTCCCGTCCTTCAATGCGAACTCGTAACCGCAATTGACTTCAAAGCCCAACGCGAACAACCAAAATCATGACGTCAGCTCTCAGATATCGGTGGATTAGGTTCTCGTGACGCAAAACGCAAAATCAAGGATAGGGCAACTCGAGAGAGGCTCGCGGCTTATCGACGGGACCAACGGAAGGCAGAGAGATTGGCCAAGGAACAACGCGCGGAGCAGGAGGTACTAGAAAAAAGGAGACCAGGGGAAATTCCACTTCCTGATAACCCTGCAGAGCTACCTTGTTGGTTTGATACGGTCGGAGATCCTCTTCTACGAGGCAAAATAAATAGCTAAGTTGTGTTGAGGGCGGGTTTGAGCCCGGGAGCACCAACACACGGATGTGTGTGGGGCGACTGCAAATGTAATGTAAAGGGCACAGTTACGAGTCTCCACTCCTGTAGATAGCTTCTTCCCTTCCTTCTTCTCTACACATAACTGATCAACCTACTTGTGTACTTGTGGTCATTTAGCATCCGCGTTAGCAGGGAAGCAACTCCGGGTGTGATGCTTCGAGAACTAACATGAACGCCCCGGCCTCTCGCAGAGACTTAGTGTCATGTGTCAGCCTCAAAGCATCGGTAGGTATCTTTCTCTGCACTCGAAATCCACCAGATGTACTTTGGCGTTGAGGTGTCAAGCAGACGTGCGCGGCGACAGGGATACCAACCTGAGTAATGCCTTTGATAGCTGGACATAGCTCTTCACCTCCTTCGACCTTATTCTCGTGCAATTTCCCGTTTTCGACCAGGCGAATCGGGGATTTGTCTGCCCGCTCTGGGATCACTTCATAGGCGCCCACCGGTAAGTCCAAAACTGGTACGTGGTCGGTACTTCGGGTTCAAGTTACCAAGATAAGTGAGGACAGCGGTGATAAACGTGTGAGGCACTACAAGCTGATGGCGGGCAGGTACGTGGTTGTTAACCACTGGCGTGCATATTGTGCAGGAAGTCCACAGTTTAACGGGGAGATGACGCGAAATACCTTGTTCTTATGCATAAGTTGGGAGATAGCATCCGAACGGTATCTACCAACGCTTTTGCAGAATGTGAGGAGAGGAGAATCCTACGCGTGACTGAACAAGCGTCTGTATGACGGACGCGCCCAAGCGAGTGGACCAATACCATTAGGAAGATATAAAGCTCGTCTTGCGCATTTGCCGCCGCTAATTCAAACCCCAAGCTCCATTATTTTCCCGCTCCTTCCAGGCATGCTCGCTTCTGTTGGTATTGTTATGCTGAGTCTGGGCATCACCCCGGTAGCTATTCAGCCTCCATCAAACCTCATCGCCCGGTCTACGACCCATGTACGCTCAGGTACAGTAAGTACAATATTCTGTGAGTCGACTTCGCTGACTGGTTCCAGAAGCTTTCTGCGCCATTAAATATTAAAGCCTGGAGTGAACCGAATTGTCCAGGCGATGCTCCTGCTTGGACACGTTTCAAATGACACAAACTTTGCACGGAACATGTCCAACATCTTGATTGCTCGCAGCTTCCGACTGAGTCGTCCGCTTGAAGGGCAGGAGCAATTGGATATCTCCGTGACCAACAACTATGGTACTTGGTACCCAGGAAAAGACCAAATGTCGCATAACAGCTCCTCATGCACCAATTTCTGGCAAAGCTACTATGCTGTCAATGGGACCACAGCGTGCCACAATACCGCCCCTTTTACATGTCACCGGCTGTGGAACAACCCAGGACTACCGACGAGATAGTTTCAGACAGTGAAATAATGATTTAATCCACGAAAGAACACCGCTCTTTATGCCCAATATAGAAGCGAAGAGGTGAGGTGAGCTTAGGAACATGATATTATCTCGATATCTCTTAAGTGCATTTTACACGGAAGATCATCTCACTGACCATGCGAATCTTAAGCAGCTGTAACAGCCTTTTCTCCAGCTTCGCCGTAGTAACTTGACCATTAATCCATATCTGTTCTGTGTCTAAAGGGAAGGGCAACTCTCCCTTTAACGCCCAGAGGATCAATTTTGACACCGTCTGTCACGAAGAACGGTTTGGTAGACCACTACGTCCATCGCATACTGCCAAAAGAATGCTTGTGTACCCATCAAAACCCTAGCGGTTCATTGGTGCGGTCCGTGGCAAGCAGCAGCTTGACTACACCTTCATGTCCCCTAGCTGCCGCCAATGATAGGGCCGTGTGTCCACCAAGGCCCTCAAAGTTCGGGCTGACTCCGTCCGTAGCAAGCAGTAGCTTGGCTACACCCTCATGACCCCTTACTGCGGCCAACGCCAGTGGCGTGTGTCCGAAAGCTTTCCTGCTCGGTTCGATGCCACTGGTAACAAGCAGCAGCTTGACTATTCTTTCATGTCCGTCTCGCGCAGCCAACGGGAGGAGCGTGTGTGCCTAAATATCCCCAGAATTCGGGTTGACGCCAGCGTCAAGAAAGAGCTTGACTATTTTTTCCTTTCCCTTCGATACCGCAAATGTGAGGGGCGTCCATCTGGAAGTTCTTCGCTGTTCGGGTCGATGCCACCCGTAGCAAGCAACAGCTCGACTATTGACTCGTGCCCATTCCTTATCGCTTCAAATAGTGGCTTTTCTAATGCGGACAAGCATTTAGCGTACTTTCGAGCTTCCAAATGCTTTACCGCTGTTGCGTATTTCCCGTGTAATATTGCCCAAGATATGGCCCAATTTTCATTATCTTGCACGTCGCAAAGATAAAGATATGGATCTAAGAGCATGGAGAGGCGACGATTGGCTCGCGTGAATGCGTTCATGTCCCGCAGGGAGTGTAGTTTCTCTGCGATACATAGCAGCAATTCACTTGGCAAATCAAGCAGCAGCATCCAGCAGCAAATTGAGAGAACAAAATGGCCATCTCTGCTGCGTCTGCGACACGAAGAATTGGAGGAAGCTGTGGTATAGTTGGTTAGACCTTGGGGACCAACAAGAACGTCAGGATAATGTAGGATTAGCCCAAGCAGATAGAAGGAGAAGTTTGAACTCACCGCAACGCATTCAAGAGAATTTTTTATGATGGGAAACGAATGGCTAGGAACCGTGTCCTCGGGAAGAAGGGGGAAGAAATGGTCAAATATATACCCTGCTTCAGGTGGCGTTACTCTCTACTGGTAGCTAGGAGGCTGTCGGGGTTGGATGATGGGATTGCATTGAGTTCCTAGGAATTCAACTAACTTCCTGATCACTTAGAATGATCATAACGTGACCTGATTTGATCCTGGGACTACACAGCCGGCTTCCCAGGAACAAGCTCGTCGAGTGTTCTCCAATATTGCAATATCAAGTCTAATTGGACATCCGAAAACATGATGTTGTACGCTCATGGGAGCCTTCTGATCCACTCGTTCCTGGGAGCGTAAAATCTTCTCTCCAGATTCTGAACAGACCAGTCTATAGTGGCCTACTACATGGTAGTCTAGTGTCTATTTGCGAAATTCGGGGTCCATAAACGAAGCGTTCCTGGGAGTACATAGCGCGAGATGACAACTTATTGGTCAATTGAACAGATCCTAATACGATTTGCCACCCGGAAGGAACTGGATCACCAGGATCAATGGCCACTTTGATGATGCAAGTCTTTTGTTGATGGGTCAATGGGTGCTAGATAGAGTGCAAAGGTCGCCCGTGAAAGAGCCTAGCGTGTTGCAGTTTATTGAGGTGAGCTGAGGCTGGCCGCTCATCCCAGGGCTCAGGTCAGACTCAGTGAACGAATCAGTGTGCTCAGATCAGGCTCAGTAAACCAATCAGTGTGCCTTTGGGCTGTGTACTCGAGGAGGGGATCAGTGAGCAAGATTGTGGGATTATGTCAAGCAGCTTAGGGGCGTGCTCAATTCTACTCAGTGAGCAAAAAGCGGCGAGGGGTGAGCACTAAAACGGAAAGGGAAAGCTAAGAATTGCCAGACATTATCCTGTGTATATGTATGAATGCTGAGTAGTCTGGGGAGAAAAAGTCAGAAGTGGATGTTGATCGCATGTCAACTGTGCCGGGGTGCACGTGACCTTGGTGGAAGAGGCGTTTTCCCTGAACTTCCCGAGCCTCAAATCTCAGATTCTGGTCCTGCAATTGCGTAACGATCCAGTGTCTCCGGCTCTTGAACACCCCGCCATTGGACTCTTCTGTCCTCCGCCTGCCACTTTTAAAAGTCATTCTCTCCTTTTATAGTCTTTTCTTTTCTGTGGCTTTCAAGATGCACGCCCCGGCGACCCGTGCCGTGCTCCGGCAATCGCAGTTCCTGACCCGGAGGACCGCTGTCAGATACGCCTCTTCCACCCCGGAGTCTGCTCAAAAGGCTGGTGAGGCCGCATCTTCTGCTGCCTCTAAGGCCTCTGAGGGCCTCTCTCGTGTTACTTCGACCGCTGGTCCCGCCCTCTCGAATGCCGCCCAGGGCGTCGGCAGTGCTCTGAGGAAGGTTGGTGGAAGGACCGGAAAAGTCATCGCCTTCGTCGATTGTAAGATGACCTCTTGCGTTGCCTGTTCATGAAGCCTTGCTTCTTCCTGCCACCGGTGGAAGTAATGGTCGACTTGAGCAACTGTGGCCACTGCTCCTACGTTCGGGGACCACCAGCCACCCCGACCTCCGCCGATTTGTGTACCAGCATCGCTAACCATATGCCGTGATGAATTAGCTATGATACCCCCTACCGTCTACTACAGCAAGGTCGGACTTGAGCTCGCCAAGCTCGTTTTCCGTGGACAGAACATGTCTCCTCCGTAAGGGCTCCCATGTTACCGACAAGTAACTGACATTCACTAACGTCCTGCAGCAACCTGGCTACCTTCCAGTCGTACTTCCAGCCTCTGCTCAACGCTTTCCGCAGCCCTGCCGCCCTCAAGAATGCCGGCTTCTCTCCCTCAAACATCGTTGCTCGTGTCCGCAATGCCAACAAGACGGAACTCGCCCTGGCTGGTGTTACCCTCGCGGAGGTTATCGGTTTCTTCACCGTGGGTGAGATGATCGGCCGGATGAACATCGTCGGCTACCGGGGCCACGCTGAGCACCACTAGATCAACCACAAGTACTAATGCATGGCCTGTCTTTTTTACATTTCCTTTCCTCTTTGCGTTCTGTACTATTGTATGATAGACGATGGAATTTAACTGTTGTCTGAGGTAAATTACGCACTTTTGGGGTTGGCATATTCTCCCTCTTGGATGCTCTATTCCCGGGGTGTTATATATGTCAATTGTTGGTCTTCCTACTGTTATTTCCCTTATTCTTGTGTCAAAAGTGGAAGTCGTATAGATGTCCGTCCGATTATGTGCTAGACATGCGTTTCTTGAATCGATCATTTTATCAATTACAATTCTACATAGTAAGCATTGAGCTTAAAAAGTACAATAATCATAGAAAAACCCTACTACTGTAATATGATCGGAACTTTGGGCACCTAGACACTCTCAATCCATCGTGAAATTTCTAGAACGGGCCTTGGATTCTCTGCTAGCAGCTTTTTTGTGGAGTCCTTCTAAGGTACGGTAACAAATGGAGAAAGTTGCGTTCTTGCCTCTGATTGGCCCGTGCGGGAAAGAATTTCTGCTCCCAAACTTTTTTTTATACCGAATGTTCAACCACCACCACAAGACACTTTATTTTCTGTAAATCCGTCGCAGCTATTTACATAGTGTCTTTTTTCGCACAGGGCGACATAGTTGACCTTTCACAGCGATGGATGCTTTTAAGCTGTTGACAAGGTCAACCAAGTTGAAGACTGGTCTTACCCATTCTTCAGGTTCAGCTTCCACTCGTCTTCCATCCACCGGCAAGGCGGAGAATCCGCAGCTGTTTCGTAACTCTGAAGCTGAAAGTCTCCTTGAAGATAAGAAAAATGGGAAGAAAAGGAAGAGGGATCATGGAGGTAATGAGCCAGAGGTGGATGATGTAAATTTGGACTTTTTCGGCTCTAGCAAGGGCTCTTCGAAGGCAAATGCGGAAAAGAAGAATCAAGAGGAATCCTCCGGTGAGGAGGAAGCATCTGCATCTGAAAAAGAAGATCAAATGGACGAAGTGCAGCGCCGGACGATCTTGAATTCTCATAAGATCAAAGTGACGGATATGCGCGATCTGGGGGAGATCCAGCCTGTGCAGGCGCAGGGTGAAGAGGAGCCGAAGAAGAAAAAGAAGAAGAGCAAGCAGAAAGAAGAGCCTGCTCAGACCCTCAGTAAGAAGGAGCAAAAGAAGGCTCGTCGACTGTTTCCGCGGCCACTTGTTTCTTTCAAAGAGCTGCGCACGCGGTACAAGATCTCAAGCAGGCTTGCGGAGAATATCGCTGAACAGGGGTTCACTGTTCCTACTGAAGTGCAGCTGGGGACTCTTCCTTTGTTGCTGGGTGATCGGTCGATTTCTCAGTCGGAAACTGATGAGGCGATCGAGCCGGATCTTTTGACTGTTGCGCCGACTGGAAGTGGCAAGACTTTGTCGTTTCTCATTCCGGTTATCAATAAGATAGTTCGTCATCACCATGAGCAGCAAGAGGAACGGGGCATTTTCGCCGTTGTTGTTGCGCCGACTAAGGAGTTGGCTAGTCAGATTGTCAACGAGGGCAGGAAGTTGGTCTCCGGGACCGGTGTCAAGATTACGCTTATGAAAAAGGGTATGCAAGTGGTGGAGCGTGATGAAGAAGATGAGGGTGCTCAGAGCGAAAGCAAGTCAGACTCTTCCGAGTCAGAGGACGATGAAGGGACCACTAAGAAGGACAAGAGCAAAGCCCCTGTCACCAAGAGCGACATTCTCGTAACAACGCCTTTGCAACTGGTCAATGCGCTCTCTGCGAGCAAAACCAAAACCATGGGTACTCTGCCCTTGGTGCGAAATATAGTCCTGGATGAAGCAGACGTTCTTTTGGATCCTCTGTTCCGCGAGCAGACTCTCGATATCTGGCGCGCCTGCACACACCCCGAGCTTCGGGCAAGCCTTTGGTCTGCTACCATGGGTTCGAGTATCGAAGACATGGCTAGGTCGACTATCAAGGAACGGAAAGACGCTTCAGGCCTCATAAAGTCCTACCCGTTGTATCGTCTCGTTGTTGGGTTGAAGGACTCTGCCATCCCCAACATCAAACATAAGCTGGTCTATGCTGCAACAGAACAAGGAAAGCTGTTAGGGTTAAGACAGCTTCTCCGTCCTGCAGCCGCAGCAGCATCGGATGTTCGTCTTCGCCCGCCCTTTTTGATCTTTACCCAGACCATCCCTAGAGCTGTGGCTCTGCACTCGGAATTGCGCTACGATATTCCGCCCGAAGCTGGTGGCTCGTCGCGAATCGCTGTCCTTCACTCCGATCTATCAGACAGCCAACGTTCCGAGATTATGAAGAATTTCCGCAAAGGCGAGATCTGGATCCTCGTTACCACAGACCTTTTGGCTCGCGGTATTGACTTCCGCGGTATCAATGGTGTGGTCAACTACGATATTCCAAACTCGGCTGCAGTCTACGTTCACAGAGTTGGGCGCACGGGCAGAGCTGGCCGTGAAGGTGGTGTTGCGGTGACGTACTATACAAAGGAGGATATACCTTACGTCAAGAGCATCGCCAACATTATCGATATTAGTGAGAAGCTACGAGGAACCGAGGGAGAGAAATCCGTCCAGAAATGGCTTTTGGAATCCCTACCCGACCTCAGCAAGAAGGACAAGAAAGAATTGAAGAAACATGGCGTCAAGGCCAGGCAGTCGAACCTCAGAGGCGTTAGTGACGATAAGGAGCAGCGGAAGACAAGAATCAGCACGAAGAGCGGCTTTGAGCGACGCATGGAGAACAAGAAGAAGGGCGCCATTGCAGCAAGTCGTAACAGGAAGCTTCAGACAAAGTCGGGTGCGGAGTCTGATAGTGGCGACGACGGCTGGGGTGGCATCGAAGAGTAAGAGCCAATTCAGCCTATGTTCAAGATACCTATGGGAAGGTCTCATTCACAACACTGTACAAAATGAAATTACGATTCCCCGATCCATCAATGGACATTAACATCATGAATTGCCATTTTTCTTACTTGGCTGTAAAGCCTGCTCTATCAGGTGCCGCTTTAAAGTAATAGGCGCAAACGCATTATCCAACTTATCCTGATATTCCAAAGCGTCCTCCAACTCATCAAGCTCCCGATCAAAATAAACCGCCCAGTCCCCATCTTCTTCCTGCACCGCATAGAAATGCCGGTTACTTTCAAGTATTATGGTAGTTTCCTCATCCGCCCAGTCCCACGGTCCAACAACATGCTCCACACTTGCCGTGCGATTCCCATACTTCAGCTCATGCGTATCCTGATCCACATATATCCACCCCAGCATAGGCGGATTGTCCGCTATCGAAGTGACTAACCCCAATCCTCGCTTCAGATGCTTCGTCTCCTCGAGCTCCGGGTATTCAATGTAAAAGGAAGTGACTGTATGCGAAGGGATTTTCCGGTTTGCAGGATTTGGGTCGTCGAGATACACCTAGTCGAAAATCCGCTAGGTTAGTCGTTTGTGCGAGACACAATAAGTGATGATACTAGAAATTCATACCTTGTTATTCCTTAGGACGAACCGCTTCCCGTCTACTTCGCCGTCTTCCTGTGCCTCCCCGCTACTTTCAACGTCGACATGAAACTTGGCCATGCGCCTTTCGTCTTCCTTGCGCTCGTTTGCTTTGCGTTGCTCGCTTACGCTTAGTGCGCCGCCTGTTACGGTGGGAATTGCGATTAATGTTAATAGGCCGATGACCATTGTGGTGGTAGTTTTGGTAGGAAGTTTTGTTTTTAGTTTTGGTCGAATTGGTGTGGTTCGATATACTGGTGTTTTATGGCCTTTGGGTAATTTTTGTTGAGTATATGAAAAATTGCTATATTTGCATTTGAAGATGAATATGTACGAGTGAATATAAAGTGGATTTGACGAAGTGGCGATGCGAAATTCGTTGATAAGGTACAGATGATAATGGTCAGGAACACAGCTTGTAGCTATGCCGTCATAGGCGTTTTGCACGTGAGCGGAGGGATGGGGTTGCATCGCGTGCCTGATGCAGAAACGAACCTTTACTCCCATCCGTCCTCATCTCAATGAGTACTACTCCGTATTTAACGATGCATTTCCACTATTATTGCTCTAGTATCAAGTTCTCATTCTAACTAATAACGACATGGACGATGTAATGATCTATCATGGAGTGTTCTATACTGATGATGAGCCAGCCGATCGCTGCCAGGGACATCTATGTATTCTATCTCTATTCGCTATTGTCGCTCGTTGATCGTGGATTTTCGTGACGTCGTGTTAGCCTATTTGGCATGATCTGATAATGCAGACTGATAAGTGCATGACCATGTCGGACTAGAGCTTCTCGCTCCAACCCCAGACTGACCACCAGCACCGGACCGCTAGCGCTCCTCCATCTGCCGTTTCCCAGTCGTCATACCCAACCTCCTCTCCCTCATCGACCACCGCAAGACCGAGCTGTTCCATGCGTTGTCGGAATTCCTGTACCTGCGGCAGATACGCATCCCGCAGTGGCATCTCAGCCACCACCCGTGCGTCAAGCCCGCGGCTCAACCAATGTCCGATAGTGTCTACTAGCCATTTGGGATGTTTTGGTGAATATAGAGGGTCGGCAGCAAGGATGAGGTCGTACTTTGCCTCTGGAGTGGGGAGTGGCTCGGGCGCAACAGACCAGTCCAGTATGCCAGTCGTAACCGTTGCGGCCGTCTTGGTAAGCAGCTCCACATTCAAGGCTGCGTTATGGGAAAGATTTGGAACAATCTCCGGGAGGTCTGTGAGATGGATCGAAGCTGATTTTCCTCGGATGGCCGCGAACGAGAGCCCCACGAGTCCTGTTCCGGAGCCCAACTCTAAGGCTCGGAGCGTCCGATCTGTCTTTGGAGTAGGAGTGGTCGACTCGGATGGAACAAGTTGTGGGGTTGACTCGAGGATAGTGTAGAGCCGTTGGGAGAGGAGGTATGAAGATACCCAAGTCTTCATACCTAGGTTGTCAGCAGTCAAAGATGGTTCATGCAGGGTCAAGGTCAGCTCTTCGCCCCATGGACTCGGAATCATGAAGACACGGGACATGGCAGGCATCGCTATTGGAAGAGCCAATGTTAGACAAGACGATACACCGATAACAAGTCAGCTAAAAGAAGATTTCGTATACCGGTCCGACCAGACCGCTCGCTGAGTCGAGCAGCAGCAGCATCCCAAACGGCTTCCCGAAGTTCATCAGTATCTAACCATGACAGGGAACTCGAGATGAAAGATGTCAAATAGCGAGTCACTCCAACCGGGTGAACGGCTGGCACCTTCACCGCTCCATGAGCATTGGAGGCGAAACTCCTTGGTTTGATCGCTAAGATGTCAAGAGCTCGGAGGATTTCGGTGCCCGATGGTTTGGTATGGACCTGAGGCAGGTCGAGCACTGAGATGCTTATCAGTCCATTATCGCTCATATCAATTCGGGGAAACTGGAGAACACATACCGTGCAGTGGCTCGTCGGGGTTTGCGCTGATCATCGTAGCGGTCTTGTAGTGTGGTTGGATTTGACTGTGATTGTTTTAGGGCGACACAGGAAGGGAGAAGAGTCTCCTTTTTCTTATATTTGCCGGGCCTGTGGCAAAACAAATTTGGGCGGTTCTCCGATCTCAAATCACAAAAAAAAAAAAAAAAAGTCGTGATTGCCAAAAGAGGAAAGGCCGGATCACGGCGTTCCGCGGATGGGATCCGCTCCGGCCCAGAGATAAGGCTTTGAACGGTGCCTGAATGTGAGATGCAATCGGATTACAGGCCGGTAAACAATTCAAATTGAGCATGAAAATTTAAAGGCATAGATCTAGATAGCTACACCTGTTCAAGATCGACTCCATACGCCTTTCGCCGTCTCCACCCTAATCGCAGTGTTAAGCGATCTGACATGTCTACTTTCAAGCTAACGTCGACTTGAACCCTTGATAGGCTTGTTCAATATCAAAGGCCAACTCTCTTGCCTGCTCCTCACTCAGTTCTTCTGTCGCGCGCATCTGATTCAATGTGATCAACCACTGGATGATCTTGCCCCGGTTCTCAAAGTCCCCATCCGTCACCTTGTTGACCGACTGGATTACTTCAGAAAGCAGCGGGTGCAGTGCATCCTTTGACACCATGTTCAGCTTCAGCGCATCTAGGAATGTGATAAAGTTCTCCGTGGCTGTCAGGATCAAACTGCCCGAAGCACCTCCAGCAGGACCTCCAGGTGCCGACCCCATGTTAGCTGCTGGTGCGTTATGACTGGCCTGCTCGACGGTGGCAGGAAGACCGATACGAAGACGTTCCGTAGCACGAGGGCATTCCAACTAGCGGGAGAGGACGATCAGAACTAATACTCGAAGACATGAAGGAATTGAGAGAACCCACCCCCCATGTTCGCTTGAAGGTTTCTAGATCGACGAACTCCTTTGCGACGGTATCATCGCCCAAACTAGACTTGTACTGCTTCAGTAACCGAGCACACGTTTCTGTGTATTCCGCCTCCGTAACCACATCTTTAATATAAGCCTTCTCGAGACCATCGAGGGTGACTATTATGCTGTAGATCTCCGCCAGCGACTCGTAGAGGTCGCGCTCAGCCGACCTGGAGGCCAACTTAACTTCCTGGCATGGGAGTTAGCCAGCTGCCCTGGAAGCAGGCCAGACACCCCAGCATACCTCATCAAGATTGATGGACGCAGACAAGGCCGGGTTAGGGGTATAGCTGTAGGGAGTTGGCGCATACGCCAACGGGCGCTGAGCATACATCGTGATTCGCAGTTCTACACATCAGTTGCGACAGATGGATGCGACAAGCACTCGGAGGGGAGAATAAAGGCGGTGGCCCGATTGGGCGATCGGCGCCGCCATTTTCTGCCGCAACATATTCTAAATTTTTTACCCAGAAAAAACTTTTGAACCCTCCCATTTGGTGAACACTTTCACTTCCATTGATTTCCCCTCATTTTGTACTTTTGATCCCATCTGCGCAGTCGGACTGGGACATCGTGACACGATGGCCGGAAGTCAAAAGAAATCCACCAAGAAGTTCGAGAAGAAGCATCTGAAGGATGTTCTCGAGCGGCGAAATGCGGCTACGAAAATCAAGCAGCGTCACCGTCTTAAGGATAAACGCAAGGCTGATAGTGCTAGGGCACGCGCCGACGCCGAGGATGCTGCGGAGGAAAATCCGGAAGAGTTGAAGAAGCAAAATGATTTCGCTCAGATGAATGTGGATGACTTCTTCGCGGGTGGTTTTGACATTGCAGACGCCGACGCCGGTCAAGCCAAGAAGGCTAAGAAGAAGGAGGTTACCCCGAAGATTGGCAAGCGCAAGCGGACGGAAGATCAGAAGGATGAAGACGAAGCTTCTGCGGCTTCAAGCAGTGGGGAGGAAGACGACGAAGCTGCATCGGAAGCTAGTGAGCTCGACGATTTTGAAGCGCACAAGGACCAGCTCGAATCATTGAAGGAGAAGGATCCAGAGTTCTACAAGTACCTTAAGGAGAACGATGCAGAACTCCTTGATTTTGGCGACCAGGGCGACCTTGCGGAAGTGGACGAGCTGAGTGAGGGCGAGGAAGAGCAACCGGCGAAGAAGAAAAAGAAGGCTGCTCGGGAAGTGGAAGAGGAACAGACGATCGACAACACACTTACCATCCCTATGGTAAAGAAATGGCATAAGTTGATGGCAGAGCAAAACTCGATCCGGGCAATGCGCCAGACCGTCCTCGCTTTCCGCTCGGCTGCGTACCTTAACGAACCGGACGCCCAGGAGCAGAAGTACTCGATCTCAGACCCGAACGTATATCATGAAGTCCTTGTTACAGCACTCGGCTCGGTTCCTAAAGTCCTGTCCCATCATCTTCCCGTCAAAGAGTCTGCCTCCGGCAAAATCAGGGTGTCTATGGATTCGAAGAAATTCAAGACCCTCACCCCTCTCATCAAGTCGTATACTTCCTCCGTCCATCAATTGCTTATCAATTTGTCCGACGCACAGACACTGAAGCTCACCCTCTCAGCCATCGAACCCATGCTTCCTTACTTGCTCCAGTTCAGAAAGCTACTGAAGGTCCTTACCAAAACCATTGTCGGTATCTGGGCTGATGTTTCTACAACGGAAGCGACACGTATCACCGGCTTCTTGTTGTTGCGGCGTCTGATGGTTATCGGAGATGCCGGTCTCAAGGAGACTGTTCTTAAAGCCTCCTATGAGGGTGTCGTCAAGGGCAGTCGGAACACGACCGTACATACTCTCTCCGGCGTGAATTTGATGAAGAACTCAGCCGCTGAGCTATGGGGCATCGATCAGAACGTATCCTACACAACCGGCTTCAGCTTCATCCGCCAACTTGCCATGCATCTCCGAAGCAGTATCACCAACACCTCCAAGGAGTCCTATAAGACAATCTACAACTGGCAATATGTGCACTCCCTCGACTTCTGGTCCCGCGTCCTCTCCCAGCACTGCGATGGCCTCGCCGAAGCCAAAGCCGGCAAGCAATCCCCCCTGCGACCTCTCATCTACCCCGTCGTCCAGATCACCATCGGCGCAATGCGACTCATCCCCACAGCAACATACTTCCCTCTCCGCTTCCAATTGACCCGCTCCCTCCTCCGTCTCTCCCGCGCCACAGGCACCTACATCCCGCTGGCCCCCGCCCTTCTAGAGGTCCTCAATTCGGCCGAGATGCGCAAGCATCCGAAATCAAGCACCCTCAAACAACTCGATTTCAACACCGCCATCCGCGCCCCGAAATCCTACCTCCGCACCCGCGTCTACCAAGATGGTGTCGGCGAACAGATCGCTGAGCTCCTCTCGGAGTTCTTCGTCCTGTGGACTAAGCACGTCGCCTTCCCAGAACTCTCCGTCCCCATCGTGGTCTCCCTCAAGCGCTGGTTGAAACTAGTCAGCTCCCGCTCGACCGGCAACAAGAATGCCAAGATCAACCAGATGGTCCTCCTCTTGGTGCAGAAGATCGAGGCGAACGGCCGCTGGATCGAAGATCGCAGAGCCAGTGTCACCTATACCCCCCGCAATCGGGCGGAAGTGGAAAACTTCCTGAAAGATGCCGACTGGGAAACGACTCCTCTCGGTGCTTTCGTTAAGTCCCAGCGGAAGATTCGAGAGGAGAAAGCTGCTCTCCTTGAGCAGTCGAGACGCGAAGAGGAGAAGCGGAGAGCAGAGGATAAGGAAGCGGATAAGGAGGATGTAACGATGGGTGGCTTTGAGGGAAGCGACGAGAGTGGTAGTGAGGGTACTGCCTCATCCGATGGCGAAGAGGAAGAGGATGAAGACGAGGGTGAGTTGGAATTTGAGGAAGAGGAGGATTAGACTATGGTTTCCTTTCTTATAGTACTAGTCATAGCACTATCCCGATATATCTGGTTCCCGTTGTAGCTATTTAAGACATGTTTTTTATTCACATTCTGATGTCGACGTATACAAAAGTTGAAAGTCTATAGGAGACACTACAATAATGCACCTCAAATGCTAAAAACATTATATATACTCAAAAACTAAACTATCAATGCACTAAAACAATAACTCAAAAAAGCAAATAAGAAGTCAAAACAGCAACAAGTAAAACAACAGGTAAGTTCAATTTGTGTCAGCAAAACTTTATACAAGAATTGACAAATTCCTCCCTCGTCGATCCACATTGTATCATTTGTGCGAATTCAAAGTATCCGCCGAACAATGATCCCGCGCAATGTCCAGGTAACATTTATCCAAGACGGAAATCGTACAAGTGTTCTCGCAAAGGATAAATGTAGGAATCAAGCAGCGCCAACAGGCATCCTATCAACTCCCCAAGCACGAGTTTTCTCGCGTCTCAGCGCAGCATCCTCCTCCTCAGCCCAAGCAAGGGAATCACTGGGCAACATAACAGCCTGATCAATAGCAACAGGAAGACCACGGTGACGTCCTCGCAGTGCAACAGCCGCCAGAATCAGTTTACTGATCGTGTGCCAGGCACCACAGAAAGAGCTATTCTTACCGGGGAAGCCTACACTAACGCCGACGCAGCCGTAGGCAGAGACAACCTCGAAGATTATGTTAAAGGTCGAATAACTGACGGGATCGTGCTTGAAATGGGGTGATTCGGCGATGGAAATGAAGAGCACTGCGAGAGCAATCCACCAGATATCGTGGCTGAGCTGAGAACGCAGCTGTTGGTGGACGAAGTAGCTACGTGAGGCTTCGGTTGTCGATACGTCTTGCCGTCCGAGGAGGTGGTGTCTGACGAGTCGGATGAAGACACCCGGTTTGTTTTGGCCTTCAGCTTCGGTTTCTGAATCGTCGTGGGCGTAGATGCCCAGGGAACGTTCTTCATAGATATTCGTGTTTCTCATGGTGACTAGCACTGGGAATGCTGAAACGTACATCATGAGAACGTAGAGTACGAGTAAACCTTGTCGGAGTTCGGAGATGGTTACGACGTAGAATCCTCCGGAGCGCACGGCTACAAATGGGTGGTTTTTGATTAGATGGAGAAGGCAGTGGGAGGGGTGAGCTGGGGGGTGAGATACGCACCTAAAGCTTGGAACAGGCCGTCCAAGACTCGGTAGCCAGTCGGCAGTTGCTCGATTTCTTTATTTCCAATAGCGAGGATTTCGAAGCCTGCCCAATCAATGCCGTTAAGGACAATGATGGTTCCCAGCAAATACCAAGTGTGGCGCCTAGGGAAAAGGTTTGTATAGACCCTTCTAGGATGATCCAAAATAAAGTCCAGGGTAATTTTCCACGTTTCCCACCCTGGTCGACCTGGGGATATGCGTCTCAAAGTCCAAATTATAAATCTCAGGAAACAAGGATAGAGAGTATTCCCAGCGAGAATCAGGAGACCCATGGTGAGAAGTGGGTACACACTACAACGATCAATACGTACCTTTAAAGGCACGGAAGAGAGCATGGGAAACTTACTTTGTTTGTAGCGCAACCATATTTGCGTCCAAAAGGGACATACCGCTGTTCACAAATGCAGAAACAGCAAAAAATGCTCCTGTCCAGAAAGGCGACAGACCGTTCTTCCGGGGAATGTCTGGGTGGCTTGCTTCTAGCCAACCTCCTATGCCAATCATGCCAATGATTAAGAACATCAGCCAGTAAAGAGCAACAATTACTGTCAAAACCGAAACTGCCTTATACTCGACTCCGCCAAGTCTCTCCCGTTCTTCGGGTGAGAGGCCATGAAACTGAGAGTTTCGGGATATAAGGCCTCTAGACGCGAAATACTTCTGCGTCCCTTGGATCATATCCTTTAGTCGTGGTATATCATCTTTCTCTCGGATAGACAGATGATTTGGGGTGGCATCTCTGGGATGATTATTCAAGTCAGGTCGAGCGCCAATTCCCACCATAGGAAATACTCGGTGGCTGTGATGATGCGAGCGTGATCGCACACCAATCGTTATCTGATCATCATCACCGGCCCATTGAGTACTATCATCACCGATTGCATGATCAGGGTTCTCTACGGGCGTAGATTCAGTCAACCCTGGCGCCTTGGGGTCGTGACCGGCGTCCGTTCTGCTTGGTTGCATATGAGCAACCGTCGAGTCCGCCACTGTCAGCGGAATATCGATGTCAGAAGCGTGGCGAGGTTCTCTATCATGCGCCAACTTCTTTGAGATCTGTTTGAACCTTGATTCGAAAGCCCTCTTCCTCACAAACAGAACAGGAATCGAGATAAAAATAGCGTGCCCCAGCATGAGGAGCACAAATAGTACGGCTTGCTGAAAATTATTTAAAGATGATAAGTCCACCTAAACAAAAGGGTTATTGAATGCGTCGAGCGAACAGGGACCAGCTCAAGGCTGAGGAAAACCATACAGTGTTCAAACCAGCGCCTGTAATGGCACTGACACACATAAACAACGCATCGGCGTAAGAGACACTGCGAAATGGATTCGAAGCTCCAAAAAAAATGACACTGCAGATCAATGATGTTGCGATAAAGTAGGCATAGTGTAGTGTAATGAAATTGAATGGTGGTACTACCGCCATAACGCTTCGACCAAGAGGCCGAAGCCAGCCTTGTGCTACATATAGCGTCAATGCCAACGAGGTTTAAGCAACCATGTCATGGTAGACATCTATGTCAAGGAGGTGGCCAAGAGAGAAGAAGAGGAGAAAACGTACAGGATACACCCATCCTCAGCAGGCACATTGTGTTCAATGTGACCAAGCACGCAAGGGGGATCTGCAGCTGCCCCAATATGATAGTTGACGATTTGGGAAACCTCTAGTGTCTCGGAAGGCGAATTGATGAAGCGGGCTCTGATTTGTGTATGGGGGCGCACACCGCTACCCACAAGGATGTTGTTGAAATTTTTGATATATCTTTAGTCTTGTCCGATAATGCATGTCGATTCCGAATGAGAGCAATAAGATGTGATAATCGGGAACCACGGGGAAGAGCAGTGGTTGGATAATGTGTGAATATAAAAGCTGGTTGCACGTATTACACCCAAAGTGATGATATTGGGTTCAGTAAAGTAGATTTGGTATGCAAGATGTTGAAAAATCTGTTTCTCACACTTTGGTTTTTGTGAGTTGGATTCTTTGTTTAGGATAAGACGGGGCAAAAGCGAGTGTTATTCCATTTCAATGAGCCTTCAGTGGCGATAACAGATCAAGGGAGATGTAAGTAAGATTGTGTGATGATTGCAGAGAAGATTGAAAGGAAACGAAAATAAAGATCAAAAAACAGTTTAGAAAAGTAACAGTGGGGCTGAACCAATCAACGGGCTGCCGATCATAACCCTTAACCAATCTTGGCAGTAATCTCCATTCCAAGATAAAGCCGGTTTAGTTTACAGTGCGTAGGGCTGGCTGAAAAGGTACCAGGGTTCCCCATGGATGCATCTATAATCCCTACTAAGCCGGCTGGTACCTTTTTATTTTGAAATTATTTAGATTTTTATGCTTCTCTACATAGTATAGACGTTTACATCCCTGCTCCCTGATCAACTTGTTCCTCGCGGATCCAGTGACCACTTTTCCCACCCTTCTTTTCAAGAAGCTGCACACCATTAACTACCATTCCTTTGTCAACAGCTTTCAGCATATCATATACTGTTAACGCAGCTCCCATTGTCGCCGTCATCGCCTCCATTTCCACCCCTGTGCGACCCAGGCAGCTTACTGTTGCCAATACACGCATCGCGCCGTATTTTATGGGCTTCTCTGTTTCAGGCTTAGGGGATAATGGGTCGACTAGCTTGACGTCCACCTCGACACCCGTAATTCCAATACCCGGATGACACAGTGGGATGATGTCCGGTGTCTTCTTAGCAGCCATAATACCAGCAATACGAGCGACACTAAAAACGTCACCTTTCCGTGTACCGCGTCCCTCTCGGAGCAGCTCCCACGGGCGTGAATTGGAAAATTGTACAAGGCACATGGCTGTGGCTCTCCGTCCTGTAACTGGCTTTTGGCTGATCTTAGTCATATGAACATTTTGTGAAGGAGTAAGATGAGGCAAATCAGGATCAGAAGCTGTAGGAAGCGAGTTCGTGGGTATGTGTTTGCCCTGGCATTCAGGATCTGACGATTTCAATTCGGGCGAAGCGGTACTACGATCCCCATGATAATAACGGACCTGAACCAGACGAGGCGTGCTGAGTTGAAGCAAGTTTGTCGGAATCCCCGACCATGGGGTTTTCCTCGGAGATGGCGCCAACAATATAGAGGGTTCTGGACCCATGGGTGCCCTCATACGTTCATTATCTAAATCCCGTCTATCAGCATCACTTTCGGTAGCCAAGTTCATAGATACGAATGCTCAGCTAAGCCACCACCTGTCGATGTGAATGGAACGAAACAGCATCACAGCTCATACATTGATCATGATTCATAATATCACATTGATTCGCCAAACAGTTGCGGGAGGAAAGAAGAGAAGGTTGCGCCTACCCACCAATGAGAATCATCGGCCTATTTTTCATATTCTCCAATTTCCCCATGCCAGCATGTTTCGCCTTCTTCCGTTTGACAGCCATGCCGATGATGTCAAGAAGCTCGCGTTCTCTTTCATCAACCAATCCGCCCTCCTCGTTGATACAAGAGGCTCGGTCCGCAGCTTCGAGTAGTTGCAATTGATTCATTGTGACCTCGTCGATCGGTTCACCGTTGTTTGCTTTCCGAATGATGTCGCGTAGTGATACCTCCGCATTACCAAACAGACATACCTTCAGGTTTCCGTCGGAAGTAATCCGCAGACGATTGCATGTACCACAGAAATTATGCGTCATGCTAGTGATGAACCCAATGCGACCTTCAAAACCCGGTACCTGATAGGTTTTACTAGTATCGTTCCTGTGATCTGTCACTTTTTCCAAGGTTGGATACTTCTCTTGGATGACTGTCAGCATCTCCTGGTAGGAAAGCATCTTCTTTTGGTTCCATTTGTTGCCATCAAAAGGCATATACTCGATAAAACGAACTTCAATGGGATTCTCGCGCCCCATCTCAACAAACGGAACAATCTCCCGGTCATTGACCCCCCGCATCACCACACAATTCACCTTCAATTTAATTCCGGCTCCTAATCTGTTCATTTCCAGAATCTTATCGATGCTTTTCATCACAGCATCGAACCCTTTCCTCCTCGTCATTATTTGAAACTGAAAGGGATCTAGTGTATCCAGACTGAGGTTTATCCCAGTCAGTCCTGCTTCGACCATAGGTTCCAATTTGCGGTGTAATGAAATTCCGTTGGTCGTGAGACATAGTTCCCGAAGGCCGTTACGACGCAAGTCGCCGATAGATTTCATTAAAGGGACAATATCCTTTCGAACAGTAGGTTCCCCTCCTGTCAGGCGAATCTTTGTTACCCCTTGAGAGACAAAAAGCGACGATAGATACACTATCTCAGGCGAAGTGAGAAGGCGAGCGGGTGGCGAGAGTTCCACGCCCTCTTCTGGCATACAGTATACACATCGGAGATTGCAACGCTCGGTGACACTTATTCGGAGGTAATCATGTTGGCGATTAAAGGTGTCCGTCAGGAATTCTGAAAACGGTTTCGCGGTTTTTAAAGCAGGCAATCGTGGGGAGGATTTCCGAGTCCCGGGGTCTGGGTTCGGGAAGTACGTAGTAGGAGGGCCTTTCGCATCGTCTTTCTCGTTTTCTACAGGCGGCGAGCTCGCACTATAACGCCTGGTGTTTGATGCTAGCTTTTTTATATCGGTCGGTGTCTGTCGGAGATGATAGCGGGGAAACCTTCGAATCGACAGAGAGCTCGTCAACCCGCGCCTCAGGAACAAGAGCTCATTCATCGTGAGCAGGGGTTGCGCTTAGCGGTGACACAAGTCCGACTGCTTCAGGCATTCCACGGACGTCTGTCTGGATGGGTGAGAAGAGGAGTGGTGAGCATTTAGATCTTAAAAGGGAGAAATTACGAGAAAGAATGAGGGGGGCCCTAAGCTCTTGCTTATCAGCATCGAGTTATCCGACGTGGTTTCATTCGCTGAAATGCTTCTCCGCAAAACTAAGACTAGGTAAGTGCCTAGATACTAGTTAGTAATTCGGCGATAGCCGCTCACCGCGATAGCCTTCGGCTAACTTGAAATAGACTAGCCGTCTGCTGACCAACCCAGTCCAATACGAGAAAGACTACAATGTACAATCCGCCATGTACAAAGTACTTGTAGATTAAGTCCAAGCTTAGCTCATATGTACTGATGTGCCTGAAAGTGATAGTAAGGCAAGATGGATACAAGAAAATTGAGATTTTTCCCTATAGTCATTCTTTGTCATACGATACTATGACAGTGAAGAACCCCACCTCCGTTCATGAAGCATCTTTTGCACCCTCTTCACAAGGCTCTGTTCGAATTGTTCCACCCCATTACTCTGCTCCTTAAGTGTCCCTGCCTTCATGGCGTATACAACTCGCCGCCTACTCGGAGTCTCATCTGTCTCTTCGTTGACGCCCTCGAAATCGTCGTCGAGTTTGTGTTCCTTGTCACGTTTTCCTTCTATGACCGAACGTACTAGGAACCGGTCGTGCGATACCAACAGAATAGCCCCATTGAATGAAGAAAGTGCAGAGGCAAGTGCCGTAACGGTATGGAAATCCAGATGAGTAGTTATCTCGTCCAGGATGAGCAGGTGTGGAGAGTTCCAGATCACCCTTGCCAACGCCAAACGGACCTATAATAAAAAGCCTAGTTAGCTAGTGGCGAAATTTCATTGTTGTAGATATGTAGTGCTCACTAGTTGGCCACCCGATAGTCGAGAGACTGGAATATCTGAGGCGATTCGCCCTTGGAGCCCCAAGCTTGCCAGTAAGCCCCTCAGTTGACCTTCATTCAATGTCCCATCGGTGTCTTTAAACATGAGCCCTAGTGCCGTCAAGCTAGGATTTGCTTGGCCCAGTTCTTGAAGGTCCTCAATTGAATGTTGGGCATAGTAGCCAAGTTTTAATCTCGAATGAGTTGATATCTTCCCCTTAGTTGGCAGCGTATTGCCGACGAGAAGACGTATCAGTGTGGACTTTCCACATCCGTTCAGGCCCATAAGGCCAACCCGATCCCCCATATGCATGACAAGGCCCACCCCATTCAGTACTGGGGCGCTTTTAGGTTTATAGCTGAAAACGATTTCTTCCGCGGATATGAGTGGGCCAGGATATCGAAGTTCAGTAGCGTCAGGCAGGATTATCGAGACTCCCTTTTCGTCTGTTGGAACCTCGATCTCGTCTCGAGCACTCAAATGCCATCCAGCAAGATCGCGGTTTAATTTGAACCGTCCTCCAGTGGCACTTACTTGAATGCCCATCCTGTCGTCCAATTTCTTTTGCCTCGACTTGGCCATGCGCAACTTATTGTCATCGTTCGTCTTTTTTCCCGTTTTGGTCGTTTCGCGAATAGTTGCCTCCATGTGGGCGATCTGACGCTCTTGTGCTTCTTTCATTCGACCCCAGTACAGTTTCTGCTCTTCGAAGTCTTTCTGATAAGCTGATAAGTTGCCTTTAAAGTATGTGAGTTTCTGATCCCTTAGGATGATAATTTCTTCGCAGACGGTGTTTACGAAGTCCCTGTCGTGAGAAACAAGGATTATAGTTGTTTGCGACGAGACCTTCAATTGTTGAAGATAATTCTCAAGCCAGACCACACCCAGCAGGTCTAGATAATTTGTCGGTTCATCAAGGATCATGAAGTCCGGATTTTGAATCAGGACACTTGCCAGCATGCATCGCATACGCCAACCTCCTGATAGCGTAAGAAATGGTTTATCAAGAGTGGTTTCTTGGAAGCCTAAGCCGATCAGAATCTGCCGAGCCTGTTGCTCAATGTCGACAAGTTTCATCTGTTTACGTATACTTCAGTGGATGTCGCCTTGCTTTCGATGTCTTCCATACTCACAGCTGCGAATTGAGCTTGCAGGTCTTGCAGTGTATCCACCGCAGCCTGTGTATCTTCCTTTACTGCATCGGCAGTGATTGAAACTTTCTCCTGGTGCAATCTATAGAGCTCAGAAAGTGCACAACGATTAGCAGCGAAGCAACTTACATTCTTAGTGAGGTTTGGAATTTAGACTCGGCAGCTTTCAGATCCTTTCGCGCCTGTAGACCTCTTGCTCCACTCTTTAGGCTCGCATTCTTCTGGGCCAGGAATAACTCGTTTTCAATCTTGTCATGACGGATTTGACGGATCGCAATGACGGGCTGTAGCGGGTCCTCTGTCTCAAAGCTCTTGGACAAAACTTGAACATAGATTTATCAGAGATGATGTTAAAGGTGCAGCGAACTCTGTGAAAGACTGGCATCTTACAGTTCATCTTTTGAACAACCTCATTTCGAGATCTGTCACAGCTCATAACATATTCAAGGACTGGCTTGTTTTGGGTTTCCCAACCATCGACTGCGAAGTCCTTGAGATTATCTTGTGATGTGGTGTCCATCTGCTGCAGGATAGCTATACGCGTCGAATGAGGGATACCAGGAACAAGCTTGTCCGCCATAGCTCGTAAGAGCGCTAAATATGACAACGCATTAGCTTATTCGCCTTGCCCGGTTTCCCCCACTTCTTTTTTACTCAATACTATGTTTGCAATACCAGCTACAATTCCGAGATATACTTACTTGACTTCCCAGTCCCATTTCGGCCTATCAGCCCATAGTGCACGCCTGCTTTCAATCGTAAATGAGCATCGGAAAGTAGTTCCCTTGTATCCGGCTTTGCCTTCGATTTCCCTTTGATCTTTGGCTTTGAGAGATCCTCCACAGTGTCTCGGGCGGATGTGAGAGCGATGGTAAGACCCTCCACATCAATCTTGGGTGATGAAAAGAGACATCAGTCCATGGTACATAGCATTGAAGGACGTCGGCGCAATTTACCTCCTGGGTAGGCCTGTCATCAAGAAGATGAAACCGCGTTTGTTTGCAAGTGGCGAGAATGGATGAATTCATCGTTTAATTGTCTATGTCAGAGGCTAATAACTTCAAAGGTGTGCACCAAGGCAATTCGTGACAATGAAGAAGGTTTGAGGATAGAAGTTGAATTGGATCTTTAATGAAAAGAACACATGCTACACTATATTTCATTTCAACTAACATCCCTCCATCGAAATAAGGGGCCCAACCAGTAAGGAGGTACACTGAGTTACATTCTCCGAAGCGAACAAGATGCATTATTTTTCTTCTCCACCATGTATTTTGAGTCACTCGGACGGTCACATTAAGAATCGTTGCATCTGAAAGTGAATAGTCGGGGTCCCGAAGAGGAATAGCGGGCTCCAATTGGCCTGAGGAATCAACTTGTGCTCTCTCAGGTCGTATTCCGCGCAGTTTTCCAGCGGTTAGTCGAGATTGCCACTGCTTTTTATAGATGGATTGACTCACAGATGAGTCACGAGAAAGATTGTGACCTCATTGGCCCCATCGCAGTCTAATGGATCAATCTATTACCACTGTACTGCATATCTAGTAAGGAGCAGTGGTGCTGGAACACTTGCAGTCGTTATATAGGTGTGAAAGCCCTAATGACAATAGAAAGGCTTCTCCGTTACCAGGGGTCAATAGGTTGATTCGATGGAGCTTCTGGAACTTGATGTCAGAATCTGGGATAGCCTACCCTACGCTACGCTCAGGGACCAAAGTTCCTTCCTTACGAGATACGCTTATCAAACCCACACACCCTTAAAACTCTGGCTATTTTAAATTTGACCTCGTATCTTGAAGATAAAAAGCCACTTTCAATGGAGTAGAGCGCAACATCAATTTAGACAGACATGGTTTATATTGTGCAGTCAGTAGACGTCTGTCCGCTTGTAATTCATGCCTCAAACTTGAAAGACATGGTCAAGATACAAGCTGCCACGGAAAGTGTGTGTTTGTTAATCAACAAGAAGAGGTTCGCGCTGAAATCCCAAAAAGCTTCGGCGAACTCTCTGACAGATATATCATGTTATCAAACCTTGGCCAACTTTACCCTTTAATACAATGAAGTAACATCAATCAGGTCGAGGTCTGAAATGTCACTAGTCAATTGATGTTTAGTGTTACCACTCATTGGACATGACACAACTGACACATAGACGCTTCGTACAGCAGATTCTAGATGTTGAAGAGTTATAGTGATGGGAATGGGAATATTCTAGCCCTTGTCGATTGAGCTCCACATACGGTGTGTTGACTACGGCGATGCAGTTATTGAAAATACGCCCGGCTTACGTAGAGAAATTTGCATCGATCAGATCATAGATTCAATGCCTCATTTGCTAGCCTCGATGATCTACGTGAACTCGAACATGACTAAACGTGTTTTGTATTAACTATTGTCTTGTTTGCATGCAATACTTGAGAATTACATAGCTCGACGTTATCATGATCATATACCTAGCCAAGGCTGGTTAGAGGATATATCGAACCGTGGGATTGTAGGTAAATCTCCAAGATGCTGGTTAAGGTTTACCAAGATTAGCAACAGACATACATCTACGGCAGGTGTTCATAATGAGATCGTTGCATCATACTGTGATCATATCGTGCGATTCAGACGTCAAAGCGGATATACCATGACCTCATGCCGCTCCTATAGAGGAACCCAAAACTTATAAATATGGCAGCTTCTTTTCTCATTAAGGGAGTTCGAAATCAAGCAAACTACAACAGCATTATTTATTAATCACCAATTACCACATTTGTGCTATTTTCAGACCCAATTTCAAGATGGCCTCGAACACGAACCCCGGAAACTTCAGCAACCGCCCTCACGAGGAGGTTGAAAACATTGCTCGCAAGGGAGGCCAAAGTAGCCACCAGGGAGGTTTTGCCAGCATGGACCCCGAGAAGCAGGTGGGCTCTTGCTAGCTTCATATTATTTTAACCTGTGCAAAGTGCTAACGACTTCCTTTCGCTAGAGAAACATCGCTTCCAAGGGTGGTCAGGCATCTAGTGGAAGCTTCCAGCCAGGTGACCCTAGAGCTCGTGAGGCCGGCCAGAAGGGTGGCTCGAGAACTCAATACGATATGGATCAACCTGAGGAGTAAACAATTTCATATAGTGCACTCCTTTTTATTTGATGTACTATTATCTCCGTCTTTGTACCTTATGAAAACCTGACATGACTGTGTACCTATGAAAGAACGGCCGCTGAAGTTTGCGGACCACAAATTAATCTCATGATCTCATATCTATGGTCTCTCATCATTCTCCATACTATAGAAACCATTGTAGTGAAGAGCATACTGGACTGGTGGAGGTGATGTCCAAACGACGTATGAGACTCCACATTAAACCAGCCACAACCAATAAAACGTCAGCAATGCATCATATCTCTGTTTTCAGCAATCAACTTCCCAAGAAAATTATGATAGATAGTTGTCATCGATGTCAGCCTCGTTCGGTAGAGGTAAGATCTCTTAGATTGGCATGCAGTGGCAATTAAAATGGTGCTGCCTTCGTAGGGGTTACACTGCCACACTCGAGCGGACTGCTTTTGGTATTAGCTTACGGCAATGTTGGCCGGCGTATACCACCTGCAAAAATCAACAAAAACGAAACAAATATTTTTAGAATAAAGACTTAATATTACGTACTTTATGCTGGAACAAAAACGCATGATTCTAAATACACTGCATGGATTTATTCCAGATGTGATTAAACTTTGCTCAAGAGCTTTCGACGGTATACCCGATGTTGAGCCGATGAATTGCTACTCAGACAAAATGCAGAGACGGTATGGATAGCAAATGCAAAGTATTATGGCTTTTCACAATGGTACTTCACTATTTATACGGAGTACAATAGTATTTGTTTATTGGCCTCCCATCATGCAATCTCAACTTCTACGACCGTGTACGAGACACGGAAAATCGAACGTGCGCAATGATGCGAAAGTCAATTTTCAAAATCACGCCTTGTTCAAGTGTTCCGTCTGACATACTGGAGAAGAGCAAAGATGGCCTTGCGCTCCGTGCCATCTTGACCTCTTGTTTTGTGACAGTAGAAGCTAATACGTTACTATATTATGCTTACGCTAGAGTACTACGGCTCAAGAGACGTAGGAAGCCAAATTCATTAGTCAACTATTCTCATTTGATACATCTTGGAGTGAGGTTGGCGCCATACATAGTTGTTAGAAACCACTGGAGAAGCGCTTCAACTAACAATTGTGGGCCTGACACGAGTTCTAACACTCCATTCAGTTCTATACGTGGCCTCGGGAACTCCTGAGAAGGCCCACAAGGTAAGGCTTGGGGTCAACAAGGCTTTCTCCAGCAATACAACAACATACTCAGGTCTCTAGTTGGCTCCTTATAACGGCACGGTCCGAAATACGCCTGGTCTTCAAGCTTGTGTACACACAAATATTACCATTCTTATCTTGCGAGGTCATACGAGTAGTGCTCACCATAAGGATGTACATAGTTGGCCTAATATGCAAGGACAACTTAGCATATTGGACTTATCGTTACAGAAATACACTGCAGTTTTCTGATTGTAAAGATTCATGCCATTTTCTCCCAGCACCTTGCTATGTTCCAGGGAAACGCTAAGGGCCTGGCAGTTTTGTACTGCAGATGCCATTACTTTTGTCAAGGATATAGATATGAATTGCAGCTCCGGGATGGCCCGGATATAACTAAAAGCTCAATGCTGTTGACAAAGAAGGATGTCTATCAACTCCGGCAGTCCCGATTGCGAAAAGCAAAGGGTCAAATGTGTCATGACCTTTATTTGTTTATCCACGGATAGTGAGTGGATCTTGGCTTTGTCTGAGTCACATCATCGGCTTGACATCCATGATTCATGAGACTCGTAAAAGCCAATATTTTAGGGCTCCGCGGAGATACATGAACCGCTGCACATCAATAGAATTTTATATGACCATGGTATCACCACTGTCCCAATCTTCCTGGCTTAGAGCCTGTCCCATGTAGCCTGGATAGACCAAGGTTTTTCGAGTGGTAAACCTAGAACCTTATATAGTTGCTTGGGACACGAGAAGCACACTCTAAATCGTTCATTTTCAATGTATATTCATGATCTACCAGCTGGGTGCTCTACCTCGGTCAATTATTCCTCGCTGCACTCATGGACTAGAGCAGGAGATACTTTTGCTTGGAAAAAGGCATAGCACATGAGACTTGCATTGTTGATCGCCACCATCTACCTCTATAATGGCAGTTAGCTTTCTGCCATAGTAGAAGATCCTTTTACGATCAGTTGATCGTTGTTTTTGAACCTAATCTAGAGTCTAATATTATTTTTTTCCCACGTGCAGCTAGCAATTTCAGACACTCTACCAGCCTTGATATTATTGTAGGGGCGCTGTTGATATCGTGAAAATGGGTCTAGGTGTTCTAATGAACAACTGGATGCTAGTTATACAGGGCCTAGACCCTGAATTAACATATAAAGACATCTATAGGAAGACTACAAGCGGAAATTTAGCAACTTTACTACCGATGTGAGGTCACAACCATAATTCCTGGAGTGTGTGAGAGGACTGCCTTATGTTGCTGCTAGAAAAGGTGTATATTTCGGAGGGGCTTCGGTCCATATTCTTTTCTTGATCACTTCAATTTCAAGTTCCTCCTCAACCTTCTACTATATTTACAACAGGGACCATAATATACTTACGATATAAGATGCAAATAACTTCGCTTCTCGCGGCTGCCATTGCGCTCTCCACCTCTGGTGTCCTTGGCGAAAAAGTCAAGGTATGTTTATACAATTCTTCTGGCCACAAATACATTGCTCTTCCTTCATCTCTCTCCGCCTCGTCTTGTCACGGCTATTTCAAGCATCATTAACTAATTAACTACAAGATAGCCTTTACTTCCAGTGGTAAACACGAAAACCGGGAGATTGACGCGGAGAAATTGCAGAAATTAGAACACCCGTAGGTCCACTTCTTCAATCCAATAATATTACCTACTGACAGCGGATCTTTGCATAGGGATTATTTGACTGACATTCAAAACACAGACAACTGTGTTTTGTGGCGGAAAGTGGACAAACATGGCCTCTGCTTCCGCTTTGCTTTATGATTAATCTTTCATTTCATCGATAACCCCACACCAACACCCTGATTATCAGGCCCCAAGGGGCTCAAATGTGATTGACTCGCCCCGTCAGCTTGACTGGACTTATTGTTCTGAGCCTAATGGTTTCTGGATTGAACGTTGGTAGGTCAAGGGGTGGGAAGATACTGGTGGTTCTTGTTGATGAAAAGGTTACGTATGGCTAGACATGGTGAGATGAGAACAAATAATAGTATTGCCATGGTATAGACTTTATCATATAGCAGTCTCCCAATATATATTGCAGATGTAATTGCTCCCCACTACCCCCGGGCCGGCAAGTATGTGCACTTAGCGGGGGTAATAGCACTACTGATATTGAGCTACTATTAAAGCAAGGAAACAATATCTACCTCGGATCACCTACGACAATTTTAATGAGAGATTGATACATGGCGATAAGCGTCCCTATATCCACTCTCCATCGATAGCTTTCTTGCCGACTGGAAAGCAGCGCTAAGTTGGGTTCAGGAGTGGGAAAGGGCGAGACCCAACACCTCCCAGAAGCATAGTACAATAGCACAGCAGCCAATTGACTGGCCGAAATTGGTGGTAAATCCTATTCTATATAAGGCTATCGCTCCTTCTATTAACAATGATGGAAGATCTGAAACTAAAGGATTTGTGCCAAGAATGAATCGTTCTACCAGGGACTTAGCCTATCTGCAGCAGGTGTATTAGATAGACTATCTAGGAAATTGGACACCTCCATAAATGGAACCCAGAAGTTCAACATAGATACTAAAACGTAGCTCGGCTCCAGTATGGCTATAGCAGGTGGCCCTACAGAGTAAGCAGTCTAGATATTGATATCCATTGCCTGTTCAAGAATTTAGCTTCGCAGCCCAATAACTAAGCCTGGCTAAGATCCTAGAGAAAACCATAACCTGCTAGCACTGCCTGTGGCAGTGAGTTGTGAAAGACACTAAAATATAAATTGAAATTTTCCCCTCGAGGTGTTTTTGGTCCATGTGGCGGCAATTCTCCGGAGTAGGAGCGATGTGCTAGAGTCTAGACTAGACTTCAATGGCTCGATGGCCATATCTGCCCTTTGTGACAAGGTTTAGAATTGTGGCTTGTACGGTGTAGTGTCTTTGAAGGGAAAGGATAACCACGTATACACGCTCGAGGCCATTGAGTCCAGCCTTATAGATAGACTCCTGCTTACGCGTTTTGGGCAATGCTAGGCCATTTCCCGTCGTAGACCGGCTGTCAATACATTGGGTTGCCGGATATCGTATGTATGGAACCGAATGAGAATATCTCGACCGAGGGAGTTTCTACTGTTTTCAGGTGTTCTTGAAAAAGTAAAGCACGGCATGGTGATTTATCTACTGTGTTCTATACCATATAGCTAATATATTTCTCTCTCTGTGTTTCAAACTGATGAGATACATCGATCCATGACAACACAGATACCTTGAGATCTCTTTCTTCCTTACGGTAAGTTGCTGAATTCTTAGAGCGAAGTCGGACTTCCCACGAGTGGCGCCCGGTCATGCTCAGCCAGGGGTGCAGTCTCGGAGTACTAACTTAGCGTATCGACCGGTCCAACCTAAAAGGAGATTATCCAGCTGAGCAAGAAACAAGACCGGAAGATGGCCGGATCAAATGGCCCAATAGCTGACAGTAGCCCAGCAATCCACACCGGCGAGACGCCCACTACCTGTGACAAACTAACCTACGGGAGTTGAAGAGGATATTCTGCCCCATTTTGTTCTCTACAGAAACCTGTTAGTCTGTAAAAGAAGGGTAAGGGCATTTGCATAAGTGGCTATGCCGTTAAACGGAAGACTCTTAGTCTATGCCAAGCTTTGCTTCCGGTGGTGATGATCCACCAAACCCACTTAGGAAAAGGCCCACCAGCGCCAGGAGACTGAAAACTGAGGATAGAGCGGATTCGCTTAGAGAGTCGAGAATCCCGTTGATTGAACCAGTGCTCTTCCATAGAATCCCCGCTGATTCATCGGAGAGAGGCATCTAGAAGGCCTGTAAATCGTGTCGTACGTTATCTTTTGCATCGAGTCCTTGGGATGCTCTGAATCGCTTGTTGAAACACTGGTATGTGGCCACCATCCCTACGGAATTGTCCCGTAAGTATTTTGACGTCAATTGACTAGTAAATAACATTCCAATGGACGGACGGACAATTTTCCAGCAAAACCATGTGAACATGTGGATGCTGGTACACCACACACACTCTCAATGGATAGGGAATGAAAGGCGATGGATGGGACTCTTTTCTGATGAAATGGCTGTCAACAAGTAGTCTGTATCATTGTTGATTGGTCTTTCCGAGCGCCACAGGCGTCACAAGGACGAAGTTACCCTAAACGGAAAGGGTAGAAAAAAGTTGGTTAAATCCGTTGCCGTTACGGTAAAGTAACAAGACCTGAAACGGTAAAGTGTCTCAGAAAAAAGATGAGAAGCAAAAATCATAGAAAAAATAAAAATAAAAAAAGTACCAACGGGATTGTTACTAACTAGACAATTTGCCTTACTAACAAGGGAGGCGGTTCCGTTCATTCCCTGCTAATGCATTGCATAGATAAGGCACTACTCACTCGTATTTACCCTCGCCAAGTTGAGTATACAATGGCAAAAGAGGTACCCTATGTGCCTCTAATGGATAGAGTGTTTACCATCGGGGGTTAGCTGCTTTTTCAATTCGATAGCATACAGTTTCCGTATAGAGGAAGAAACGCTAATTAGGGCCTTGAAAATAGCCTAAACGTTCATACATACTGTAGCTGTAAACAAACAGAAGATCTTATCGAAGATCTACCTCTTCTCCTCTGTCGTCTGTATGCCCACTTAAGTGGTTACCAAGGCAGGACCCCCAGTCAGGGAGCATAAAGTGGATTCCTGGGTAGGGCACAAGTCTCCCGAAACCCTAGGAGGGCCTGGAGTGCGCCTATCAGCGTGACCCTCCCGGCGGGGAACGACCGGACAGTCGGACTGAGTCAGCGGAGGACGCGCAAGCCTCTTCACCTGATTTCTATTCCTGGCGTGGAGAAACGTCCCACTTCTTGTTCCCCTGGCGCCTCCCTTTCCACCTTTCCACTTCCACTTCCACTCTCTCCCGTCGCGAACTCCATTCTCTTTCATTGTTCTTTTTCCCTTCTTTCCCCTATTCTCTTGTTGCCAACTCTTAACTTAACCCATCCCATCAACTCTTCCATCGTCGTCGATCTTCTCTCCCACCACACCACACATCAACCATCTTCACCCCACTGCGTACCGTGGGCTGTTTCTGTTCGTCTTGTGCTTAGCCTGTTTTCAGTTTTCGCCTCGCCTCTTAATCTCCTTATTAGTCTCTTACTACCTCCACCTCGTCTCTCGCTATTATCTATCACCCGGCCGATCGAGTTTCTGGAAATCACCTCGATCCGACAGACATCCACTTTTCATCCGACTTTAAAAGAACACTCTTTCCGTCGACAACCCCGTCGGGGCGCAAACTTCACACAGCATGGCCACATTAACGGAACATCCGATTGTCGCCCCGTCGACATACGACCAAGATATCGATACCTTCCTCAACCTCGATCAACTCACCTATACCACGTCAGAGCCAGCCAGGCCTAAGGCGGCCCTCGCTCAACCCTCCATTCCAACCACAGAGTTCGGCGCCAGCGATATTCGAAGTGCCAATTTCGCTGCCCCTAGTCAATCACCACTCGCTTTCCAGGGCCCTAGCCATCAGTATGATGAGCACAAACAGCAGACAGGTCTGCCTCCCGGTGCCTTAGCTCAAGCAATGACTTACAACCATATGAACGGAATGGGGTATAATGCTGCAAGCCCGGGCTATATGATGAATGGAGATATGTTTGCCGGTGCCCACCTGAAGCGTGAGGATGCTTCTCTAGATTTCAACGCGATTCCCGCCCGTAACCCATCTGAAATGGACCTGGAGTCCGACAACATGGGTACGATCCCTGGCTATTTTTTCTCGCCAAACCCCAACAAGAGCCAATTTGTCGATCCAAGCGCCCTTGGAAGCCAGGAAGTGGTTCCCGCTGGTCCATCCACCCAGGTCGGCCGCATGTATCCGGGAATGCACCAGCAGCAGGCTGCAATGGCCAAGGCTGCCCAGCAACAGAAGCATCATGAAATGATGCGCCAACAACAACAGCAACAACATCTCCAGCAACAGCGCCGTATGGAAGAGCAAATGCAGCACAATGGAACTCCACAGATCCAGCCACCTCGGAACCCGAACCCGATCGTGGAAGAGCGCATCACTCGTCTGCTACAGCAAATGAGACAATCCAGCTCAGCCAGTTCGTCCGAGTCTCCCAGCCCTTCGGGCTTGCCCCAGATGGCCAAGGCCAGGAAGGATGAGCAAGATATGGATGAAGATGAGAGACTGCTGGCCAGCGAAGAAGGGAAGAAACTTAGCAGCAAGGAACGTCGTCAACTTCGCAACAAGGTCTCCGCTCGCGCTTTCCGGTCCCGTAGGAAGGGTATGAACTTTCCATCCTTTTTTAGTGCCTTTCATGTGTGACATGGTAAACTAATTCATACCAGAATATATCGGCCAGCTTGAAAGCGAGGTTGCTGCGAGAACTAATGAATCTCACGAGTTGCGTCTTCAGAACCGTGCCCTCTTCGAGGAGAATGCCCGCCTCACCGATCTTGCACGGATGCTTCTGTCATCCCCCAACTTCTCTCAATTCCTAGATGAGATGCCCATCAACGGCATCCCGACGTCAGCCCAGCCACAACCGCCTCAGCAACAGCAGTCACAGCCCCAACCCCAGCAGCAGCCAGCCATGCAGGCCAACATTCCTAAGGATGCGAGCCACGGTCACGGTGCCCAGGAATTTGCCATGCAACAGAATTCTCAAGTTGGCATGGTGGTTGTTCCCAACCAGGGGCTTGACGTAGCTGCTATGAACATGAACAATACTGGTTGGAACTCGGGAATTGATATCAACTACAATGCGTCGGTGTTCGCTGTCATGGAAGTCCCCGAAACCCCTGTTATTGACACCGAATTCTTGTCCGGCAAGTCGTCAGATGTTGGGGCCTATCTCCCAGAGGTTATGAACGCCAAGAATGAGATATCCGTTTTCGAGCGCTCGCCGATGGTCGAGGAGTCGAAAGTGTCTAGCATTGGCGTCGAAAACCCAGCTGTTGAATTTGACGAATCGGACCCTGCCTTTGCTCTCTTCGCTGACTCCCCGGCTGCTCTTAACCCTCAAGAATCATCTGACGACTTCTTCAACGGAGTGGGATTGGGAAAATCCGCGCATGCGTTCGAGCTGGTGGTCGAGAATGAGTTCGAAGCTCCGGTGAACCGTTTCTCTTACCTCTGTCACAGCATGGAAGCTGCGTTCCAGCGTGTCTCCATGGTCACTTCTCATCTATCATGATTCCCCAATGTCGCACCTAAGCAACATCAGATTAACTAAAGAATTTGTAAAGTTGTTCTTGTTATGGCCTTTTTTATTATTATTATTATTTAGGCGTTTCAGATACCTGAACACGCGTCCTGCTGTAGACACAAATACCTTTTCCTTTGTTTATGATCCTGTGACTATGTATTGTCTTTACTTCTTACTCCGCTAGTTTCACCTTATTCACTGGCCTTTTTTTTTTTTCTTTTTTTGTTTTTCCTATTTTCTTTTTCAGCTTCTCCCCTTCGCTGCGGGCTTGATGGAGTCAATTCGTCGAGAGATCTTTTCCATATGGGACTTTGGAACTTGGGTGTTTTTTTTTTTGGATACCTTTGGGATTGGCTATTAGGGACCAATTTTAGCTACTCTGAATATAAAACAAAACAATCTCAAACATACATCGTGTCCATTTTGTGTATAAATACCTAATACCTAATATGAAAGAATACTAAAGGTATCAAATTAAATAATTGCTGTCATGTGCCGCTCTTAGTCTTTGTTGCCACTAAAGTTCAGGCAGAGCGCAGAGCCTCTGTGCAACGAGAAGGTACCTACCTCCCTCCCAGACTCCCTTAACCCTCGTTTTTCTTTGCCTGCACCACCTCATCACCCTGCTACAGTGTCTCATTCTTTGAGATGACGGTCCTTTAGATATCTCGTTTGACAAAAGACTCTCGTTCTTTCAGTCAAGTTGGCTTCCCTTCGTCCCTCCTGCGGGCTATTATTCAAAGCCTTTCGTGGGAACGTCTCCCCATCAATAATAGCCCGCTCTTCAGTTCCTTGTGCTATCTCGTTTTCTCGGACTTATTTCCATATTCCCAAGACTACCACTAAACCAAAGTATACCAAGTCGAAGATCGCGATACCGAGAAGTCCTAGCCCCGCGAGTCCGAAGCCCCAGAACAAACCGCAAATTTCGGAACCGGCCTTACCTCCATCCAGACATTTTGCTGTACCCAAACCCAATCAATTTCCACTCGGACGCGACACTTATCTTATCCCGGCCCCGAACATTTTTTTGCGACGTGGAGCAAGTTACGTGCTATATAACTCGGCTTCCTCTTTTAAGCACTCAGGCTTCGATTCCCTGCTGGCCCCGCCTACGGGAAACAAGCCCATGAAGTTTTTCTACCAGGTCGTGTCGACCCCCACGGCCGATACTCCTGGCACGACCGTCGTACTGCAATTCCCCGAAAAGCGTTATTTCTTTGGGCAGATCTCCGAAGGTACTCAGCGGGCGTGTACGGAACGTGGTGTCAAGCTTGCCTACCTCACTGATGTCTTTCTCACGGGTCGCATGGAATGGAGCAATAATGGTGGCTTGATTGGTGTGATCCTTACGCTGGCTGATGGGCTCGCTAGTGCGAATGCTGCTCTGGAGGCTACCACCCGTGAGAAGGAGGCCCGCCAACAGAATACTAGGAAGCCTGGCGGAAAGTCTGGTGAGAAGTCGAAACAGGAGCACGGGGTGCCCCATACTGTGCAGGATGGAGCGGCTGTTGCGCAACGGGGTGGTAGCTTGACAATTCATGGTGCTAAGAATCTGGCTCATACCTTGGCCACTGCTCGACGGTTTGTTTTCAGAAAGGGTATGCCGGTATTTACACGAGAATACGACAGTGACAATATGGCTAAGAAAGAGTCTGTGGGATCAGACGATGCCTTTGAAAAGCCCACTTGGTCCGATGATAACATCAAAGTATGGGCTATGTCCATTTGTCCTCCATCTTCCTTACAGCCGAAAGTCGTTCCCCAGGCCGCTCCTCGAAGCCCTAGAAAAAGGAGCCTTGATGAGTTCAGAGAGGAGGCTACTACCCACGAGACCTTCGATACACGCGCTCAAGACCAAATAATCAGACAATCTATCATCACCGACATGTTCAATTCGACATGGAGAATGGATGCTTTGATTGAGACCCGTCTCGCTGATGTTAAAATGCCAGCGATCATGTTTGTTCGCAATCCGGAAACCAGAGCACTTGAGCAGTACACAGGACCTGCACCGGGAAGCACCGAACCACTGCCTGATATCAAGGTTTTTGTGCGACAGCCTTGGCCAGGCGCATCCGTCGAGAGGATCCCTCCTACAACCTGGTCTGACGAGGCAGTTTCTTATATCGTGCGGAATCAAGATATTAGAGGTAAATTCGATCCTAAGAGAGCGCAGGAACTGAAAGTCCGTAAAGGTGGCGATTATGGGCGCCTGACAAAGGGCGAAAGCGTACAGTCGGAGGATGGGCAGACCATTACGCCTGAGATGGTCCTAGGGCCTGCACGACTTGGAAAAGGATTGGCAATCATTGAATTGCCTACCCCAGAATATGTTGACGGTCTGGTCAATAGGCCGGAATGGAAGTCTCCTTCGGTGACTACGAACCTCGAAGCATTTATTTGGATCTTGGGCCCTGGAGTTGGAGACCATCCTCGACTCCGTGAGTTCGTGGCGAGTATGCCTCACTGCAAGCACACTGTATCTAGTTCGGACTATTGTCCAAACTATCTAGCTATGAGCAGCATTGCAAAGTCTTCCGTTCATATGGCCCAGCTGAGGCCCGACAACTACCCAGTGCCGGTCCATAATAATGTGACCCTTCCACAACCTGGATCATCCACTCACGGTTCGGAGATCACAATCAAAAATGTGGAAAAATCGCCATTCGAGGCACTAGAACCTGGTCTTATCATTGACATGGAACCTAAGTTCGAGCTCAACCGTTCTGAGGTTGCCCCGCGGTTCAATGCCCTCAACACAGTGAACCTGATGCCTGTGGCCGTCCAAAAGCGGATGAACACCATCAGTAAGCGCGTTAATAAGACTGAATTCCAGGAAAAATTGCGGGAGTTCCGGCAAGATCTTCCAGGGTCCGATGTGGAAATCATTACTTTGGGCACCGGTTCATCCTCTCCCTCCAAATACCGCAATGTTTCCAGCACCCTAATTCACGCGCCTGGGTATGGTTACTACCTGCTCGACTGCGGTGAAAACACTCTAGGACAGCTCAAACGCGTTTTCGAACCTGAAAAATTACGGGAAGTCCTACAAAACTTGCGGCTGATCTGGATCAGCCATCTGCACGCAGACCATCACCTTGGTACTACTTCTGTCATCAAAGCTTGGTTCCAGGAAAATTACCCGAATGGAATCCCGCAAACAAGCACTATCGAGACCGACATGTCCCAGGTGTTCAAGGAGAAACGCTTGGTTCTTGTGTCCGAAGAGATGATGGTCGGATGGCTTGAGGAGTACGCTTCCGTTGAAAACTATGGCTTCGGAAAATTGATCCCCTTATCTGCCTATCCTGTGATCCAAAACAAGGCACTCCGGACAAAGCTCGTCTACCGGCACTGTCGTGCCGACGGTACCTATCCTAGCCACGAATCCGAGAGTGGGAAACCTCAAACTACGGAATTGAGTTTCGGTGATAATACCTCTCCCCTCACACCTCTTCTCCGCGAAGCCACAGGGCTTTCTGACCTCCTTACCACAAAGGTGTCTCACTGCCGCAACGCGATGGCAGTGTCCCTTGTGTTCCCGAATGGCTTCAAAGTTTCTTTCTCGGGCGATTGCCGACCTTCCCAAAGCTTTGCAGCGATCGGTCATGGGTCGACCGTTCTCATCCACGAAGCCACCTTCGAAGACAACATGGGAGTGTCAGCCATCGCCAAAAAACACTCTACAACATCCGAGGCCCTGGAGGTCGGCCGTAGAATGGAAGCTCGTGCCATCTTGCTCACTCACTTCAGCCAGCGGTATCAGAAGATCGCGCTCGTGGAGAAGAACCAAGCAGCTATCAAACGCAAAGAGGTCGTCGTCCAACCCGAACACCCAGACATACCGGACAACGAACCGGAAGAGACACCACAAGTGCCAACCCCCAATGGGCCTATTCGATTCGACGCCACCATCAAGGTAAATGGAAAGTCGCATGTAAGGGTACCCACCGTTGCTGCCTTTGATTACATGCGTATCCGCGTTGGCGATATGCCGATCGCGCAGGCGTACGCGCCTGCAGTGGAGAAGCTCTACGGCATCTTGGAGCGTGCTGCCGAGGAGGATTCGGAGAAACAGAAACAAGAGCTGGATAAGCAGGAGGCTGCTCGGATGCAGGAGAAGATGAGGAGGAAGGCTAAGCATGAGAAGAAGCCGAAGGCTGGTGCTACCGCTCCCGTCGAGCCTGCTCCTACTTCCGTTGACAAAATGGACATAGATAAGAAATCCCCGGTTAAGCGTCACTCGGCCTGGAGTGCCAGTGAGAGTGAGAGCGGCTGGAGCACCGGTGGCAGTGACAGCGAGGCTGAGGCTCCGGTTACACGCAATAGTCGCAGTCGCAGTCGCAGTCCGAGTAGGACCACTGTCAACCCCAATAAGAACCCCCTCAGTTAAGTTCGACGGATGAGGTTAAATACGACTTCTCTTGTTACATACCCCTGTACCATGTACATATCGTGTTTTCGTCGGGTAAAAATATGAGATCAAAAGTTCAGGGCAGGATTTCCGCCTTTTTTAGATATACAAGGTCGCTTGCTGTCGCATACTTTATTCGCACTTGTATCATTAGAGCTGGGGTAGTATACAAAAAGCATTATAGAGGCGCTGGTAATCTCAAAAAATTATAAGGAATCGACTCTTTCTTTGGTCATTCGCATTTTTCTCATTGTCTCTTTCCCAAAAACTAGTACGAAATGAATTACGATTTACCAGGAATAGTGACTGGCATGTATGTATATATACTCTTGTCCTCTTGTCGATCTAGAATCCAGAGACCGATTTCTCCTTATCATCCTTACCATATAGACCCTGCCCAAGGTTCTGCACACATTCCTGCCTCCAGTCCTTAGGCGTGAACTTATCAACAATCTCTTTGAACGCGTCCAAAGTGCAGAAGGTATCATCACCAATAAGATGATTCTGAGGCTTAGCAGCACAACCAGGAATACGAACTGGAAGGTCATTGTAGCGAATGCGAACATAGTGTTTCTGCAGCGATTGTCTAGCCGAATCAGGGAAGGATGAGAGAGGAGCACGAGCTGTTTCGGACGGAGGGGGTGGGACGGTCGAGCTGTTTGAGCTCGAAGAGCCCTTCAGGAAGGAGAAAAGACCACCCTTCTTCTGGGCCACGGCGGGGTTACAGAACTCCTCAAGGACAACGCCGGGATCTACGTCTTCAGATTTGCGGTCTGCCTTGGAGAAAAGCTCAAGGGCGATTGAGGAGGTGAAAGGTGGCCATCTACCGTCGGAGGCCCCCAGGCTGCCCAGGATCGCTGCTAGCGTAGTGTCGTGGCATCCGCTCATGGCGAACTTGATTGGTTTGCCCTTTTCAGCGGACGATCCGGAAGCCGAGGTTTCACTGCGCCAACCGCCGTCAACGGCTGTGCTGACCATGCGATCGACTACGTCACCTAGTAGGGCTCCGATTCCGAGTCGTCGGTACTCGGTGGTTTCGTTGTATCCAGCGAACCATTCGTCGACGGCGATTTGTTCTATGTAGTGTCTGGCTTTCTTGTCATAAAATTCTGAGGGAAGTCGCGTTGCGGGCCCGTGGGCGTCACTTGCGTTGATCGTGTCGTTTATTCCGGAGAGACGGGGATGAGAGTCAACGGCTATTCTGGGAGAGCTCTCTGGCATCCATTTGGAGAAGAGGTTGTTGATGTAGCCCATTTGTTCGGTGTCGTTCCCTGCGCAAAGATACTGATAAGCTTGTGGTTCCCTTTCTAATCCAACAAATCTGTATCCAACGTACACCGTAGAGCTGCCCTGTCGGCAAAAAGCTTAGCAAGTTGCCTGAAACGACGGCAATTGCCTTCATTGGGAAATAGTGTCTCCTCCGACACGGAACGAGCGACAATCACTGGGGGAGGGAAGTCTTGGGTACGGGCACTGGCTGGGTACATGCCCCAGAATGCCTGCTGAAGGGACTCGAGGGCTCGCGGGATGGGAGTAGCACGGAGGTACATATCCTCGGTATCGGATTTGATCTTAGGCATGAACCCAAGCTGATCGACGTAGAGGTGTCTCAAGCGCTGGCCGAGGGCGAAGGTTGTTTCTCGTCCCCTATCTGTTAATTCGCCGTGTTGACTGTTTTTGTTGGTATTCAGTCAGTAACCTTCCTATCCACCAATTTATATTGTATTGCATCTCGACTTGCCAGATGCCCTCAATATCGCCTGTCGGGCCCACCGCAACCACCGCCTCATCTCTGTCACCGAATGCCTCTGTCTTTTTTCGCCATTCGAACCCTTTCCACTGTGAGAGGTCCTCCTTACTAGCAGCCATTTGAATCATCCGACGCGCAACACTGCAATACGGCCAGTCTTCGCGGGTAAGAAGTCGGTCAGTCAGGGATGGTATAAGAACGATTAGGTATGTTTCGAGATTTACATTCAGCTAGGCCTGCCTTCGTGATCTTAGTATTCATACTGAAATAACAGCTGGGGGAGAAAGTGATATCATACATTCTGAAATCGAGAAGACACCGGCGTCCGTTCGCCTAGAAGATCTGTCAGTTACCAGGTACTTTCCCAAGCCGAACAATGCAGAGCCACCTCACCATGGCGAAGGAACTAAACAAAATTAGTCAAAAGTCCAATTGCACTTCGTTCCCAGTCCATCCATCTAGCACGTACCACTTGGACCAATTGAAGCTTCAGATCACGCGGATAGAGCTTCTCCAGCTCCTCCTGGGAGTACGGCTCGCGAGGCTTCAGGGATGTCATGGGGAAATTTATCGACTGCTACAGGTGCATAGAGAAGAATCCTCGTTTAAGCAAGTAGGGCAAGACGGTGAGTAAATCATCTCGGTGAAGTAGACCGTTGGATGACGCCAGAAGGCGGTGGGCGGCAACTGCGGCCAATCAGAAAGGCATGGCCGAGGGTCACTTGGATCTGATCCACGTGCGGATCAGCTGGCTCTCAAGTGATGAAGAGGAACCCTATATCTACAGTCCATAGTAGGTTCCATGTTTGAAGTGTGGTTGGAAGGTGTACAAAAGTATGTGCTTCTTTCAAAGGGTATAGCTTATTATAAATACTTCTCGTTTATTTGTAAGGTGGATAAAAGCTAATATGACCCCACCGTATGTTGTACAACATTGTAGGGATCAGTATACGTCTCCAAAATTGAGTATCCTTTTAGGCGATTGCTATCCTATATATTGACGGGCACTCTTCCTGTCTGGTAGTTTGTTGCTAGGGTCTGAGGTTGTAGGTTTACAAGTTGCGTGATGTGATACTCTAGGATCTATATATGTTCAGCTCCACTAAGCCTTCTTCACTATGCATTGTGTAGGTTGGTTTTTCTTCTGTGAATCTGAGACATAACTTGCGTTGAAGGCTAACAAGCGACGTGAGAAGATGCCTGCTACTATAATCTATAATCATCATTTCCCAGTGTATTTGCAAGACAATCATGTTCATAATATAGGTGGAATAAACAAAAGGCGGAAAGATCCATTGACCAATGGTGCCAAGACTCGGACTTTCGATCTTATCGCAGGAAAACGCACTCACCTTGCAGCAGCATCTCCCCAACCTCCATCTTTCGGTACTTTTGCCATCGGCCTAGATAAAGTCTCGAGGATAGGAGCTACGGTCTACTAATTTGCTGTCTATACTGCGGCATTTGTTCGAGCGACCCGGAAACTCAGCCTAGTCTAAGGCCCACCCCACATCGGCAGGAGTTTCCGCATCCCCCTTGTTCTGCCAATCAAACCTATATAATCAGAGCGGCAGTAGGTAGTATACAAACGGATTGTGTATGCTACAAGCCCGAGCATCTCCTAGTGACTCCCTCTTACGACTACCTGCCTCGATTATATTGTTGTCAATCATGAGCTCTAGGATCTACTGAACAGCGGTCCTCTAACTCTGCAACCCACACACGTAACCTGTGTTGAAATAAATGTTTCTTTTCCCTTACTAGTTCCTGGATACCCAGTTACACAGTAGCCCGTGAGATTGCGAATACTTTTGTTTGTCCTAGGGTGAAAGTGCGGTGCTTCCCTGGCAGTGGCGTGTTCGTCTAACAATTCACTGTGAATTCTGTTTCTTTCCCCCAACAGCAGCATTGTAAGTTTTCATCCTACCTGTACTGTGGTGTGTCTCTTGATTAAATGGAGCCCATCTCATCATCTCACATTCATTGTCGCTAATCAACCTCGCTAAAAAAAGTCCTGTTGATCCTCTAGATCACTGACTAGTGTTTAACGCACTGCTGAACTTAATGGAGGTAAGAGATACAGTGTCTTTTCTGTCTATCATTACTTGGAATTATTGTATCGCATACTTGCTTCTAACTAGATGGATGGTCTGTTCTATGCTACTGTTTACAGAGTTAGAACCGAATCCTCTTTCTATATCTCTTATTCTTCAGCCTGTGCTCCATGTAATACCCCTCACCAGATTTATGGTGTCTACACGTCTGTCAGGGTTCCTGCGCTATTAGCCTGCGACTTCGTGGATAAATCCTGGGCAAGAGGGATCTTGATCCCTGAAGATGTTGATAAGCTGCATGGGGGACTTACAAATACCCGATCAGTGCGTTGAATATTGCTAACAAGTTATACCCAGCCACCAGGACATTCTGCACCGGCGAAGCCGGGCGATGTAGACACCAGCAAACCTCAAGATGCCAAACCCCGTCTGCTACTGATGGGTCTCCGACGGTAGAGCACTCTAGCTTCCGACCATACCGAGCGATATGCTGACTATGACCAGGAGCGGCAAATCCTCAATTGCTAGCGTCGTTTTCCATAAGATGCCCCCCAATGAAACCCTCTTCCTGGAGTCAACGACTCGTATCCAGAAGGATTCCATCCAGTAAGCACGTTTCTACTCCCAAGGAAAACACATGCTAATAGAATGCCAAAGTTCGTTCATGGACTTCCAGGTCTGGGATTTTCCTGGCCAGTTGGAGTATCTGGAACCGTCTTTCGATCTTGAAGACATCTTCGGGAGCCTCGGAGCTCTCGTCTGGGTCATTGATGCTCAGGATGACTACTTGGATTCGGTCGCGCGTTTGAACCGTACCATTTTGACCGTCCAGCAATATTATCCCAACATCAACATCGAAGTTTTCATTCACAAGGTCGATGGACTTTCGGAGGAGTACCGCACTGATACATTCCAAGACATCGTGCAGCTCATTTCCGATGAACTTAGCGATGCTGGTTATGAAAATGCTCCTGTCCACTATTACCTCACATCGATCTATGATTACTCTGTTTTCGAGGCGTTCAGCAAGGTGATCCAGAAACTGATCCCGAACCTCTCAACTCTGGAGAACCTGATCAACACTCTCGGCAACAACTGTGGCTTCGAAAAGACCTATCTCTTCGATGTACTAAGCAAGATCTACATTGCCTCCGACACTCGCCCGGTTGATATGTCTTGCTATGAAATGTGCTCTGACTATATCGATGTGATTGTGGACATCTCAGAGTTATATTCGTGGGACCATCCTGATCGCAAGCCCAAGGGGGAGCAAAACCGGGAGGCTGAAAGCCATGTTGTTCTGCACGACGAGACCATGATTCACTTGATGGAAATGAACAAGTCTGTTCCCTTACCCTTATCCGCTTATTTCTTGGGCGTTCGCTGACAAATTCTAGATACCTATGTCTTGTGTCTGTCATTAGGAACCCCGAAGCTAAGGAGAAGAAGGGCCTAATTGATATGAACTGCCGTACTTTCCAGGAGGCTCTTAATGACGTTTTCTCTCGCAGCTGGGAACAAGAACAGGAGTCCGGACAGGGTCAGGGACAGGTGGCAGGGCATGGAGAGCAGAGTCCGAGCAACTGACATACAGTCTATTCTTCTGTCTGGCAACATGTGTGAAACAAAAATGTACGGCGAACTTACCTGTTGCTGAAAAATCACTCGCGGGCGTGATGTTTGAACCTGTGAGAGACGTCACTTTGTCCACTATTTTATCGCAATGATAGCACAAAGAATATCAAGACAGACAAACTCCAAGAAATGGATTAGTATTTGTTTCCTCTTTACTGGTCGTTGGTCGTAAGGGCCATATTGTTGCCATATCTATCAGGCAGAAAGGCAGCACATAGCGGGTCGGTCCACACTTAGCGCCGATAATTTTTTTTCTTCGGAGGATAAAAAGCAGCTCTTTTCCTCCTTTCCCTTTCTCATTCCAACCAAACATCATACTCATATGAGTTGATCGGAAACGTCTCTCAAGCATAATGTAGCTTGACATCGCCATACTAACAAGCACCATCAAGCATCACTCGCCAATACTTCGTCTTCCATTACTCATAATGGTGAGTTACACAAATATTTTTCCACGTCAACACCGAGCACAACCATCCACAATTCTCAATGATGAAAAATTTTCCTTCATTCGCAGTTTCCACGCTAGCCGTCGCTAGAACCCAATCTAGACGTGCTTTGTGCGCATTACTTCCTTGGATGTCTGAGAGATTTTGTCTTGCATTATAAACTTTCAGCTTTGCATTGCTGTGGGCTTCTTGCTGACATGTTTTTAGTAGATATATAGCTCTTCTATTACAGATCAGTGGAGGGAAACTAGATTCTGGGAGTGTGGTCTTGCAGTCGGCTGGTAGATTGCTGGTCGGTCTTTTGACGCCATTACTGGAGCTTGGCATATTTGGGCATATTTTCCATGCGATCTAATCCTACATTGGTAGGATTTTGGTCTGCTTCAGATATAGTACTTGAAATATTCTCTTATAAATTGAACGTACAATTTCTCAGGCATTATTATCTTTTTATCCAAATTCGTATGTATTGTAACTAATGGATAGCTCCTGCTCCATTACATCCAATTAACTTCCCCCCTCAGCCAAGTATCCAAAAGAAGCTTGTCCAATAGACGGCCATATGATTATAGAGTCCAAGCTGTCACGTTGTCCGAAACGAGCGGAGATCACGGAAATTAACTACCCATACTACAGGACTACCTACAAACTACACTCGACTCTTAAAAACCTCCCAACCAACCCACCACAACCTTTCATGACCCCTTGAACCTCAACGAAAACCGAATAAAAGACCATGTCCTCTCTCCGCCAGAGACAAGTCCCCGCCGCAGGACCCGAACCCTCCAAACAAACCCAGTCGTCCTCCCCTCGCCAACAACGCAATGAAAAGAAAGGCACCAGCATCCTAGACATCATCCGTGTGCTGGTCACACTAATCGTTGCATCATGCGGCTTATCCTACTACATGACATCCTCGGAGTCGTTCCTCTGGGGCTATCGGCCATGGTATACTAGATGGCCCGTATTGGTCCGATACGTGGTAAGTCATTTCGATGAACCAATCACCTTTAGTCAAAATAAAATAGATGGTTAATTACCAAAACTTGAACAGCAAGGACCCCTACTCCTATACCCTGAACAACTCTCCCTCTACAACGGCACCGACACCTCCCTCCCCATCTACCTAGCGATCAACGGCTCCATCTTTGACGTCTCCGCGAACCCGCTCGTCTACGGACCCGGTGGCCACTACAATTTCTTCACGGGTAAGGACGCCACGCGTGCGTTCGTCACGGGCTGTTTCCAGGAAGACCAGACGCATGATTTGCGGGGTGTTGAGGAGATGTTTATGCCTGTTGATGATGCGGCGGAGCTGGAGACGTTGAGTAGTGGGGAGAGGAAGATCCGGCGGGAGCAGGATCGTAGGGTTGCGAGGGCGAGTGTGCAGAAGCAGGTAGCGCATTGGGAGAATTTCTTCCGGGATCATAAGAAATATTTTGAGGTTGGGAAGGTGGTTGGTTTGACGCTGCCCATGGAGGAAAGAGAGCTTTGTGAGGCTGCTAGGCAGCAGCGGCCTAAGAGGAGTAGCATGGAGAAGAAGGGGAAGAAGAGGGGGGATTAGTTGATTGACAGATGAGGGGGCTTGTATTTGTATTTGTATTTGTATATAGGTGAGGGATTTTCTATCAGGTTGGGGGACGCATGTGCTGGGCGCGCTCGCGCTCTCTCTTCTCTTATCTGCTCAAACGTATTTCTTGACGTCCCCGATAGTGTTCATTTACTGTGTGAGAGAGAAGTTGGACATGATTGCGAGAGTCGATTTCTCGAGGCATTTACGTGATACGTTTAGTAGCGTGGAAATAAGTTCACTTCGAAGTTGATTGATTCATCGAACCACTATACATCATTCGCCCAGCCAAACTTCCGAATTTTGGGAGATATCATTCGTAAAATGGAAAACGTCCGCGAGAAAAGACTAAGAAACGTTTACTCAGCGGTAACGGCGCGGGCTAAAATCACCAATTAGTAAATGCGGGACAAGTCGATTTGTAGAGGTTTATGCCAAGTGAAAACGTACTGTAGATGTTCAACTTGGAGTGACCGACAACCTTCTTGATCTGGCCCTTCTCCTCGAGGTCAGCAAGAGCCTTGCGGGCCAAGCTGCCGTTGATCTTCAGACGATCGACGAGAGTGGCGACGGTGATGAGGCGGTAAGACTGAACGTCCTTGTTAAGACGCTCAGCTACACTCTTCTCGAGGACAACGGCGTGCTGGGCCTTGTCCTTAACTGTTGCAGAAAAAAAAAAAACCACGTCAGTTTATTGCTCCACTAGCCCTTATCGTTTCGATTCCAACAACCCCTCTGTCTACACAAATTGCCTTGACATCTTGCTCGGAGAAAGGATCGTTCGATGAGAGGATGGAAGGTTTGGATTGGAGATGGTGATTTGCATACCCTTGCCCTTGGACCACTTCTTGCGTGCGGGAGCCTAGTAATAAAGTGTTAGTATAACCTGGGGTTCTAGTATTCATCTCTGTGTGCGACATGAACTCACCATCTTGACTGTCTGATCTGGTTGTTCGACGGATGAGAGCTGCGCGACAATCAACGGCTGGGAAGGAGATCCCAAGTGCGAAAATCGAGTGGGGAGACCTTCGGCATCACGTGGACACAAACCCTAAGCCCTTGTTTGCTCGGTTAGCAGTGGTGGAAGGAAAGGCCCCGTCATTGGTGGTGTTAGTTTCATGCCTTAATGCCTCAGGCATGAAGATGCATTATCTCGGGGAATGAAACCTGATTGCATGAACTTCAGGATGACATGGTAATGCCACCATGAAAAGAGGTTTCAATAAAATCATTGGTTTCTCGTTTGATTGGAATAGCTAACGGAATAAATCGCTTTGAGATGCATATATCGTAGTCATGGTTTCCAACTTTAACGGCTAGAACAAGTCATCGGCTCACGCCTGCACTATAGCTTCCCGTAGAAGCTTTACTTTTGATAGTATTGAGGACTTTGAGTTGTAAAGTATCGCCCTTGCTTTCAATGCACCCAAGCAAATAATCTTCAGGCGTTCCAAACCAGAGTCTTGAGTCGCCTTGCTGATTGGAAGATAGCCACCTCACATCATATCGCCCGGTGTCGCTTCGTGAAGCAGGGATGCGAATAACTGACGGTTGCCCATCAGGAGTCCAGTGTCGAACAGCAGCAAGAGTACTATTGGCAGTAGTTATAAGCGCCCGTGCTTCCGAGGGATGCCAAACAACTTGTCTGACTGGATGTTCGTGAACCAGAGCTGACACAAGCACCGCAGTTGTATTCAAGTTCCATATCCAAACAATGTTCGACCGTGTCTGGTCTACAGTAGCCAGGAACTTCCCCTTGAAACTAAAGGCCATGGTTGATACACCACGTGGTGGACCGGATGACTCCGCTGTTATGCTAAAGGCAGAAGAACTCGACGACTCCGCATACTCTAGGCTTCCATCTGCTGTTGAGAAACGCTCACGCCATATACTGGGAGAGTTATCGTCGATTTGAAACACGTGAGATAATGTGGCCGAGCATGAGAACTGAATCAGTCAGCTATTGGTCTCGTCCAGTCGCAGTAGAGTGTTCAGATGGAAGAAAATGAGCTTACTGTTTTGCATCTCAGAATATCGACAGTTCCATCAACCTTTCCGATGGCTAGGAATTCCGAGGCCCCACTACTACTGGATGCTGGGCTCCATTCTATAATCCGAACCCCGAGATCAAAAGAATCATTAAATCCTGGTGGTCCGTTATAAGTTCTGAAAAGTTGTCCATCGGCGGTAAATACAAGAACCTTAGTACCCGCACTCGCAGCATCCCAGATGGCTATCCACCGTCCATCAGGACTCCATTTCAAGCCCTGAGCGTCTACCGTTGGCAGCACTGCACGGGTCACAAGCTCGTATGTTCGGAACTCATGAATAGTCAGTAGATCAAGTGCATCTGGCTTCAATAGAACTGCAAATTGTCCCGTCTTCGGCCTATATCCAAAACCATTGTAATGGGAAAACTTCGGAGACTTGATCACCTGGCTGCGGCCGGTATCCAGAGCGTATACAGTTAGCTTAGTATTCCATGCATGGAAGAGGATTATCTCGTTTTCATCGCTGCCGAAGTCAATGTTCAAGGCACCAGGTTCGATGCTCTCGATTTCAGCATGAAGTTGCAGCGGCAGTAATTGCCATATCAAAATGCGTGAATCACTAGCATGAAGCACACGTCTCCCTGGGGGGATTTCGCCTCTGGTGGTGTAAACATCTGGTGATAAAGCGTAACTTGCTCGTGAGAATTTCAAAAATTTTGAGGAGCTCTCTTTGACCTTGACAATTTCTACGTCCTGGAATCCAGAAGCAGTCGGGTTAAGGTGAAGAATGAGATCTTTTGCGCTAGTCTGAGCAGCATATTCCCCTTGTTCAGACACAGAGATCGAGGGTGATACTGGACAATCTATTAGAATTTATTTGGCTTCTCGGGAAACGAATAAACATACCCCCTGCTCCGGTGGAGTCCATTGTTGATATTGAGTAGTTCACGGCGCTAGTGGTTCACTGATGGCCGTTAAGATACCGATAGAAAGTATGAGCAGTACCAGTGCTTCTAAAAGTGTGCGTAGTATCTTATAAGGCACAATATCGCGCCGATCCTTTGGAATGTATACACACGGATGTGCAGTTTTGCAGGTTATTGGGCATCATACACTAGTAGTTTTCCATTTGTAGACGCCAAGCCTTGATGGTCGATTAGATAATCAATTGATAGCGAACAACAATAAGAGGCGTTCTTTCTTATAATCAAAGAAGGACATGATATGAAGGCTATTCATACTAAAATATACTCCATATCCTAACCACCAACATATTCTGTAAGATCATGATTTGCATGTTGTATGATTCTAATGCATTGGTGCTGCTGGATAAGATAAAAGATAAGACGTAATAATATTGTTCCTCTCCGAGATAGATCGCCATCAAAAAAAGTTGTCTGCATTGCGAATAACCTGGGGAATGACTTCAGTCATTATCACTCTCACTGTCCCTCATTTTCTTTCGATTAGCAACCATAGGGCTTTGGCGCTTTCTTCCGCCTTGGCTGGGGCGAAAATTTCCAAAATCACAGCATCCGAATCTCATCAAAATGGCCATCTCCGAGGCACGGCCCGTTTCGCAAAGCAACGGCGAAGCGCAAAATGCGCCCGCAAACGCAGTCACACAACCGAGGAAGAAGCTGTACGGAAGGGAGTTCTACAAAAGTATAGGCAGCCCCAAGTTTATTGTGGCACCAATGGTGGATCGGTCTGAATTTGTACTTTGTCCCAATTTTCTGTTCCAGTACTATTTTCTCTAACAATTACTCAAGGCCTGGCGCATGCTCACTCGGTCGTTCATGCCACCTGATGAACCCAACCCTCTGCTCGGATACTCTCCCATGTTTCATGCACGCTTGTTCCATGAGCAGTCCGGCATGCGCTTGCAACATTTCCACCCCACCCGCGCTGCTATCAAAGGCGATGACACCCCTTATCTTGACGGAAACCCTGCGATAGACCGGCCTCTATTTGTACAATTTTGCGCGAATAGACCGGAGGATTTTTACCAAGCTGCGGTCCACGTAGCGCCATACTGTGATGCTGTGGATCTAAATCTTGGGTGTCCCCAAGGCATTGCAAGAAGGGGTCATTATGGTTCCTTCCTTCAGGAGGATTGGGATTTGATTTATAAACTGATTAATAAACTACACAATGAGCTGGATATTCCCGTCACTGCTAAATTCCGCATTCAAGAGTCGAAAGAGAAAACTTTAGAATACGCGAAGATGATCTTGTCCGCTGGGGCGAGCATCATTACCCTCCATGGACGCACGAGGGAGCAGAAAGGCCATAATACCGGTGTGGCGGATTGGAGCTATATTCGCTACCTTCGTGACAACTTACCCCCGGAGACGGTTTTATTCGCCAATGGCAATATCCTGAACTACGATGATTTGGAGCGTTGTCTCGAAGAGACAGGTGCTGATGGTGTCATGAGTGCTGAAGGTAATCTTTCAGACCCGGCGATTTTCAGCAAGCCTCCTGCAGAAGGAAGCGAGGGAAGAGAATATTGGCGTGGCCGGGATGGAAAGGGTGGATACCGGATAGACGCTATTTTCCGTCGGTATCTGGATATCATCTACAAATATGTTCTTGAGCAACCCGTTCCTGAAAGGAAGCCTCTCTACCTCCCATCAGACCCAGAAGAAGCCGAAACAACGATAGAACCTGCCCCCGAAGAAGCCGAGGAAACAGGGCCGCCAAGGAAGAGACAAAAGCGCGACAAGACGAAGAGACCCAACTCCCCGAGTCTTGGAGTGATGCAAGGGCATCTGTTCCAGCTCCTTCGACCAATGGTTGCCAAACATACAAACGTCCGGGACGCACTTGCAGGCTCAAGGCCAGGTGATATGGCTGCGTTCGAGCACACTTTGTCTCTTGTTGAAAAGGCAATCAAAGACGGCCTTAAGGAATACGAACAATTCCCGGAGCGGTTCGAGACGCCTCCTAAGCAAGAGCTGAAAGGCTCCAAAGCAACGATTGCTGAGTATGGTCGGCCTTGGTGGGTATGCCAACCACACGTTCGGCCATTGCCTGAAGAAGCCTTGGAGAACGGTGCCCTTACGGAAAAGAAGAAGAACGTGAAACAAGACAAGTCTAGGACGGAAGCACCTGCGGATCAGACGAGCACCCCTGTCCAGGGGGCAGCTACTCCTGAAACTCCCACTAATACATCGCTTACAGCAACACCGGACGCTTTGGTAAGCGGTTAAAATGATGCGACACTTTTTGTCTCTGCCTGAAACATCCTGACGCAGCATTCCCCTTTCATTGAAGATAATACCCACGACATTTCACGGTATAAATAGTACATAGAGTTCTAGACTTTTCATGCATAGCATAGTGAATATGAATATCAGCGCCTCTCAAAGCATTCATAACCTCATCTCCAGTCCTTGGTATATCAAATGTCAAACAAACCTCAACTCGAATCAGATAACTCCAGTACCCAACACACCCAATAGCCAGATAAAACTCCAAATCCCTAAAAATCCAAAACAAGCTGCGGCGCCATCTTCTCCAAATCCTCCACCTAAGAAACTCCACCATCAGTAAAAAAGTCCCAGTACAAAAAGTTGAGACAAAGCACAAACCTCAAGAAACCCATCCCCAACCCCCATCTCAACACCCGCATTCCCCTCTGCCCTCTCAAACGCAGCCCTAGCCAAGGCCTCCCTCACAAAAACATCCACATACTTCGCCACAACCTCATTAGCATCCTTCGCCATCTTAGTCTTATCCCTTTTGAAATGATGATGTACCAATTTCGTCAACAACTTCGGCGGAATAGCCGGTTCACTCGAGAGGACGTCATTCTCCTCGGCGCCGGCATTGGTGATCTCGGCGAGAATGTAGTCTGGTTCTTCGGAGGGGGAGCGTTCGCGGTTGTCGGAGGAGGCGGAGGCGGAGGCGGAGTTGGATTCGGTGTCTGAGACGGAGGGTCCTGAGTCTGCGCGGCTGGTGGAGGTTGAGGGACGAGTGGCGGTTTTGGATGATGAGGCTTTTGCGTTGGTGGGCTTTGCGGGGGCTTTGGCCTTGGGTTTGGGTTTGGGTTTTGATGCTGATGCTGATGCTGATGTTGAGGGTCCGGCTGCTGCTGATGCTTGGCGGCTGGGCGGTTTGAAGGGGAGGACTCTCCGTTTTTGGGTAGGTTGGCGTTCTGGTGGCATGGTGATTTGGTGGTATTATTTGTCGTGAGGGCTTGACGGTGGGTTAGTGATAGGTTGATGCTATCGCTCTATCCGGAGATGCGAAGACGCGCGCTTCGTGACGCGAAGTCAGGTGATCGTGAGATATCATATCTATAGACAGCTTGATTATTGTAGGAATAGGGTCATATTGACTTGGTTTATTGGGAAAGCTTGTAGGATCCTTTTTCAAGTACTTAGACATATTTCCAAGGTCTAATGTATTTTCGCTGTTGCTAGGAAAAAATAGAGACGCAATGCTCTAGATATGCTCTTGCAACAACCCAACGCCAGAACAACACAAGCAACAAAAGATATGATAGAAAGAGATTGATTCGAAGCATCACTCACTCGTCTTCATCCCCAGGCCGTACAACTGTAACTTCCAAGCCCGCCTTCTCCAACACTCCGCGAGATAGCTCCCACCTAACATTGAACAGTCCCGAATTAAACCGACACGACCAAAGCTCCCCAACCTCCAGTCCACCTTCCTCGAGCTGTCTCACCATGTCCGCGATAGCAAGTTCCGTGTTTTGGATGATGACATCGGTCGCACTGACTCTCCTCCCGAAATTCCGTGATGTGAACAAGCAGATGATCCAGTGTTTCTTGCCTTTTACCTTGTAGTCTTCTTCCTGAGGCGGGATGATAAGCGCTGTGCCTTCCGGTAATCTGATACTTCTCGTAGAGGATTCAGGATTGCGTAGTTCATCCGATGGAGCTGAGACTATTGTATATTCAGGATTGACTCCGTAATTCTGACAATGTGAGCGGTACATGGCGAACGCGTTAGGATACTGTGCTGATTAATGGCTGCTCGGAAAATTTTGAGACACTCAGGGACATGCTCGTGATAGTACCTTTTGTTTGAAAGCTCTTGCAATTCCGTTACCCCAAGACCCGAGACAGTTGCATGCGTCTGAGAGGTGAAGTTAGCTACAACGCTATGATGTTTTTGCTTAAGTCACGTACGAATCAATGCTGCTCCATCTGGTGCATCAAAAAGATCTCCTTGTATTTCTCTTATGTTGTAGTGAGTGCTTGTAGAGGCCATGATGAGGCTACTACTATATTCCATTGAATATTGAATATTGGCTTGTTAGATTAATGTGTTTCAAGTGTTATTGTTACGATAATCGATAATCGAGCCGAACGAGAATGTGCGCCGCGTGGCTCGTATTTATCGGTGGTGACAGAGTGTTATTCCGAAAATGAGTCAGACGTCAATCAGGTGTAGAGAAGCATTCCCTGACATCTTAGGGAACTCTGAATTGATGCTTGATTCAGACAACTAACTACAGTCGATATCTGGATTCGCAATGCTTTTGAGCCAGCCAAGATAAATCTAAGGAAACACAACGCTCTCAACTTGTTATCCCGTGCAACGAGAATATCATATAGATGAATAAAGAAAGGAGACTGGTTCAAAACTACGACTAATCGCGTATAGCTCCGTGAGGATCATGCTTTCGGCGAGAGAGGAAGTGTCGAAGGATCTTGGATCCCCTGTCATTACCTTGACTGGACTCTTCTCCCTCTCGAGAAACATCACTGCTTAGAGAATTCTTTCCTTTTGCTGATGTTAACTGTTGGACTTCTACCTCAGGATTCCATGAAGAAGTCGTTGCTTCAGAAAGAGGCGCGCTGTGCGTACTGTTCGATTTCAGTCTTCTACTCAGAGATCGTGAGATGTTTCTGAGGATGCCCGGATCCTCATCCTCGGTCCGGCGTGTGTGGCGTGGAAGTTCGCCCGTGTAGGTCACATTGTTTGTTGCAAGGTTCTCTTCAGGGACTGGAAGGTATAAAACTACGCCCCGACTGGGTTCGATCCGCAGAAGCTCCCTTAGAGCTGACTGAATCAAGATGGTGCAGCGGAGATTGGTAATTGGGGCGATGGAATATGGAAGGGCGTAGACTTTCATCAAGTATGCTGGACACTGCGAGACACCAAACCGAAGACATGCCTCTTGCTGTATTGTCACCATCATGGAAGATTCAGGCTTCTGATAGATATGCGCCAAGCGAGATGAGATCATCGAAGCAAGGGATTCATCATCTATAACCTAGACATATCGTTAGTCTCTAGAGCACAGAGCTCTAAGTTACATATAGCATATGCATACCTTCTTATTTAACTTGAGCTCGGCGACAACAACCGAAAAGTCTTGAGCCTTGGGAGACAACCCTCGACCGCGTGCGTTGAAAATATCCTCGAAGTACTGGCTTTTCGTCCGACATATTGGTTCCTCTTCAACGCTTTTGCGTACCGCATCGACAGACGTCGTATCCGCAGGTGTACTACAGGTCAAGCTCGGGGCAATAGTTTCTCCGTCATCTCTTTCCTCAATAAACATGGATGGTCTAACCGGCGGCTTGTCGAGCTTGTCTCTCTGCGCCATCGTTGCTTCAGAGACTGCCCTAACTGTCAGCGCCTGGAATGTCACAGGTGATTCAAGGGTTGGAACTGTTGGTGAAAGGCTCATAGAGGATGTCGCCGACGGGTTATGCCGTCTTCTAAGGACAGACAAGTCCAGTTTATGGCGTCCTGCGATCATCTTCCTAGGTTGTTTCAAATAAGTGAAATTCTGGAGCTTGAAGCAATCACGCTTTTGCTATGACCAAGACTATGAAGTTGAGGTGTTAAGGAAGAAGGAAGGAAAGAAAGAAAGGCAGAACGGCAGAGAGAGCTTAAGTCTTTGGGAACTGCTCTTTCCTTTCTTTTATTGACATCGTTGAGAGGTTCCTGACCTCACTTCAACAGGAAGGCACTACTGCTTATCTATACGTCTAAGTAAATGAAAGTAATAGTAAAGTGTACGTCAACACCTTAGTATAATTCACTCAACGGATGATGGGACACATCCAAAACTATGCAACATACAGGACCCCCCAACTTACAACATAGAAAGCAGGCCCAGGTCACCATCGCCCTTCACTACTCTACAATTCCATCTTGGAAAAGTGCTTGGTTCCTGGGGTGTAACAGGGTCTTGGATACAAACATCGTTAAATGCATCTCAAGATTCGCGCTGTTCTCAGGTAAAGTAGCCTGTACGGTTAAGGTAAACGGCTCATCTGTCTCCGTGCCATATTTATGGAGTAAAGGCGAGATGGGACTATGGTAACAATGATGGCGGCAGAGGCGGGTGAGGTGTTAGAAAACTTGTCATATAACCAGCGACTTACTCCAACAAAGATACTATATCAACTAGGATAATGTGTTTGGCTTAGGCTGTGATTGAGTCGTAGGTTGAAGTACTTATTATCTGGATTGCATGTTTGCCTGCTGATTATGCTAAACCGTAGAGCACTGTTATAGTGCAATGCAAGAAATGACAAATGACATCAACCTAGAATACCTAGCTCCCGACTTCTCAACCGCATGTGAATGTAACTTTTAGATTGAGATAGACAACACTTATAACACTAGAGCTTAGAAGAGACATGTTCCATGTACCTAGCAGCCTAAAAAATGTCGGCGGAGGAGATAATGTAGCACTATAGGCGTAATTCTGTCCTTTTTTAACATCAGTATCCTCGATATTTACCTTTCTAGACCCGAATATGTAGTAGTAACCACGCAATGACTGACATATGATCGAATGGTACGAAACCACCTTTGCCCTAGAAATTATAAAGAGCCTAATATTCGTAAACATCCTTTCCCCTTTAGCCCCCAAACCAATCGGCTGATGTATAAATTAGCACGACTCGTCGATGAATCGAATATACTTATGCAGTTGCGACTAAAGCAGTAGCCACCCTGGGAAACCCCATAATATACCGAACTAGGCCAAGAATCCCAGATAATCAAAGGCAGAATTCCCACTGAAGAATATCTTGTCAGTCCTCCTTCTCCTGTCCCAAACGACCTCCCCATCCGATCTGCGCCTGATCGACAGAATCCGATGTTGAGGGATGAATTCCTCATCGGTGAAATCTTTCCTCCATGAACTAAGACCGGCCTCAAGTCGTCCCTCGAACCGGTCCTCATAGCAAATGATATAGTCGGCACTATCCAAGTTAGGGTCCCATATGATGCGATTTAGGACATCTGGTATCGATTGTCAGTACGAGAGGTATCTAACCATCGATCATTTGCATAGGAATCAGATACCTGCCGCCGGTCGAAGCCTGTTTTCACCTGATTCTGGCTGTCTCGGCTTTGAAATGGTAGGTGTGCGTTCCTCATCTGATGTACACTCGGGGCTGTTTGCGAACGTTGCTTCCTTTCCAAAAGGTTGTGATAGAGCTCCCTCTTCTTTCTGTTGAGGGCTACCGGCTACTGTGCTGTAGCTAGGAGTCTGATTTTCAGCTTTTGCCGATGGAACCTGCGCCATAGTTAAATCCCGACAACACGGTTTAGCATTTGATAAAAAAGATATAATTGCGGAAAAGATAAGCAATTAAAAGGACCGAGACACAAGGGAGCATCAGCTTATAGCTTGAGTGAAACATAATATCTATTGTTGTTTATCAGTTACATCCAAAAGCCCTAATATTGCTAGGAAACGCTCCCCCGGACAACCCACTGCCAGTCCGATCGAGTCCTGCTTTAGGATTCGTCCAGGAATAATACACAAGATCAGCAAACAGTCACCTCAGGCGTGAAACACATCATGATTTTTGTTTTGGGGAATCAGTTTGCCTGGGGAGGTTGCAAAGCTGCTGAGCATATCTCCTGTTGCGTAATGTTCTGGAGCCTTGGAGTGGCGTGGCATTGGCTATGACTGTTTCAATGACTCATTAACCCTAAAAAAGGAAATATCCATCGCAAACATAGTCTCTCTTTATAATAGTAAGCTCCGTAGAGTGAGACACAATACCAAGTAGGGGAATGACACTGAAGAGAAGAAAGAGAGGAGCAAGCACAGACATCAAAGCAAAGCTAATCCTATCGTAGTGGAAATGGAGAGTTTCGTATGGTTCCGATCTGCCATTGTGTCGGTCAAAGTATGTCTTAGCTATCCATATCTGAGGCCTTCCTAAAGATGGTGATGTATTTTGTTGGACATGCTATCTCCAGCCATTGGTAATTGGTGAAGCTGTACAGAGTACTCCATACGGACCAACCTTCCAATAGTCGTGGGTATTGTTGCGGTCTTGGCAGACGGGTTCGCGTAGTTAGTGGACGAGGACCTTAAGAGAAGCATTGTGTCTCCCGCGCAACGCGTCCCTCGTGAACAACATCCCCCGCATCCAAATCTGCCTTTTAAGTGGATGATGCATGAAGTTGGCAAAGCAATTATTTCAAGATGAATGATGCGACAACATCCCTGCTCGCAGAGCACTTCAGCTACACTCCACTGGTCAGTAATTCGCTGAGATCTTGTCTCGGACTTGCGCCTTCTACCCCTCAAAGCCACCTTCTCTTCAGGTGACTGTATAGCTATAACTAACAGTTCGCAGTCCCTTGTAGATGACGTTATCAACTCGATCAACAACCTAGTATACCAAGCGATATCCAGTCTAGAAGCCGGCCTACTCTCTACCCCTCCAGAACGCTTGGGCTTTTCGCACGCCAGTAACGGTTCGACTATACCGGATACCGACGAAGATGGGAATGTTGTTTATCCCGAGGCGACATTGGAGATAGAGAATGGGCTACATCAACTCGAGACCCTTCTTGAGACGACTGTCGACAAGGCCTTTGATAAGTTTGAGATCATTGTATTGCGAAACTCGTTTCGCGTGGACGATGATTTGCTAGGGTGGATTAGATTGAAGCATTATGAGGTATGCTATGAGATTGGGTAAACCAATAGCCTGTTCACAAATTGACCTTTATGCTTCGCAGGGCCTTGATTTACATCCCTCTCCGGGCGCGCCTACCCCGGAGACAATCCTCGCTTTGCGCAAAAAGCTACAAGAGACGAAGAAGTTGAACCGAGCATTGAGACAGGAGAGCGATCGGAATGATGCGATTATTTCCCAGCTACGGTCGATTTTATCCACCGTGAAAACGCCCGATGGCGCGACAAGTGCGAAACAGGAGGGTGATGTCGAAGTGCCGACGCTGCCTGAAAATAAAGACTTGGATCTATCGTTTTTGACGGAGAGTCCAGCTGCCCGACAACTCCGGATTGGCGCTGCTACTGGACCAAACACCCAACATACTCCGCTAACGACGAACACCACTTTTATCCTATCCCAACTTCCTGCGCTACAAGCTTTGCTGAAGCAGCTTCGACCCAAGCTGGCTACTCTATCAAAATCGGCGAATACAACGGAGGCGAATACGAATACTAAACGTGATGAGAGGAAGGAATACATTGAGAGCCGGATTCGTCTGCATTTGGAACGGACCGGCCAGCTTGGGGTGGGCAGTGATGGCAATCCTGTCGTCGCTGGACGAAAGATCGATATCTCCGAAGCGCAGGCGCTTGAAACGGTCACAGGAATGCTGACTCAGGGCGACAAGATGTCAGAATAATTGAAGACTTGAACGAAAGATGGATGGTGTGATCATTGGCTAGTGGCTACCATGAAAACAATCTATTGTTGGCATTATGGTAAAGATGGGACTATGTAGACCAGGAGACGCTCCATGTCTGCTGGTCTCGTCTAAATGGAACCACGTCCACTTTGTCTGACTGCAGGATGTTTACGATCTTTTCGTCTTTCTTCTCGAGGGTAATGAACTCCTTTTGTTCATCGCCAATGCCGTAAAACGCACGGCCGAATTTACTCATGAAGCCTTCGACGATCTCGGGAGTGATGTCTTCCTCCTTGAGGACGCCGCGTTCACAAGCTTGCTCGAAGGAGTCGAGCACGACCTGGGTGGTATATGGCTGAGTGAAGACCCCGGCGGCGATTTTCTCCCCCCTTTTGGAAGCCGCGGGGTGAGGTGCACTATCGGAGCCAAAGAAGAACTTAGGGTTTCCGGATGCCGCCGTCCGCAAGAGAGCGTCACGATCAGCAGGTGTTTTAGCCACAGGCTTGCAGAAACAGAACGGGTCTCCAGCCCAGCTGTCGACAATAATAGAAAGATGATGTGCGGTAATGCTTATTTTCCCTAGCTGTCAGCACACAGACCCATTGCAAAGGTGTAACCGGGAGACGAACGTTGCTGCTACCGTGGGGCCACATTTCTTAACGGCTTCGACAGCAGCTGCTGTAGTGCAATGTTCCAAGATAATACGAAGCTTCGGGAAACGCTCGTGCAATTGCAATAAGGTGGGAAGGAAACGCTCCTCAGCCGATAGGACGGTGACGTCGCCGGTCGAAGGGACCTCTCCATGAAGGTTCAGGATCATATTTTGACGCTCCATCTCCTCAAATACTGAATAAAATTGGGTATAATCCACCACACCAGATGAAGAGTTAGTGGTGACACCTGCTGGGTAGCTCTTAACACCGGTGACGCCTCGCTTCTTGGCCTCAATGATCGTTTCCGGGGTCACGGACTCATGGAGATACAGTGACATGAGATAGTTCACATTCGGCTCAATGGCTTGCAGACGCTTCTTGTAGTCGAGCGCGCGGTCGACGGTGGTCACTGGCGGTACAAGGTTTGGCTAGATTGTTAATGAAACCCGATGAGTAACATTGATTCAGACCAAGTTTCATTGCAATTAATCAACTCCTTACCATGACATAAACCGTGTTCACACCACCCTGTCTGATAGTAGGCGTAACAAGCTCCATCATGTCACCATCACGAAGGTGAACTGCAAACCGGTCTCGATTAATCACCGTCCCGCAATTGTAGAGTATATGGAGGTAAACGCACCATGGAAGTCGGCCGACGCGGGGAGCTTCACTCCCTGTAACTTCGACAAAGTCATGATGATAGGCTATTGAGCGTTGTACCGGATACAAACAATGTATGCACGGTCAGAGTGGCTCTGGAGATGAATGTGCAATTGAAGCTCCAATGGTTGCAGGATTGAGTAGCGGCACAATCTCCAACTCAGATGTAGATGTTCGTTTTCCCCGCCCTGATTTTTTTTATCGCGGGGCGGCCTGCGTCTTGATTGGACGGAGAGGTGGGCATGATTGGTGTCACGGGATGGACCAATAGGGCATAGTTGAAACAAGGCGGGCAGATACTAATAGGCCAGTCTATACAGGATTACATACTCCATTGAATCTCTGTGTCGTTCTCCCAATGATGGACTACAGTTTACTATTCAACAGCTCCTGTGTCCGACGAGTATTGCTGTAATGCCAATTACCCTGGCCCAGGTCTGCTTGAACCGGGTAATTGGCTTCTGCATCCTCCAAAACCGCTCATGTCCAAGTCCGCCACTGCTATGCCTTCACTCGATGTTCCTAGTCGTACCAGCGGGCCCGCATACGGGATAGTAATCTGTGACAACCCACAGTAGTTCCTCCCAGGGGGCCCTCCCGCGTTGGCAAACACCACCGCACACGTATTCTCGAATGTTTGTGCCGTGAGGATACTGTCTAGGAACAGGGATTTAGCTGACGGATTCCACGATGACCTGCATCGGAGGCTCCGCTCCGCGTCCATAGGGTGGGCACGATGATGATTTTTGCTTTCTGGTGTACGAGCTCTCGCCAGGCTTCCGGAAAGACCAGATCCCAGCAGACAAGAGCTGGATAACGGCGATTCTGAAAGTAGGAGCCATAGGAAGCAACAGAGGTGATCAGAACCCTAATGAGAGATAGTCTAGACCCCCAGAGGGCAAGTTGTGGGAGCTTTATGTGATTGTGAACTGGCCTATTAAGTACATCGCGTTGAACAGAGGGCCGAGGCAGAATGCTGAATAACAAAGAGGAGAGAAAAGAAGACCACTGTTTTTAACTGGTTTTATCAGGAGTATCCGTTGGATTTTGACTCCATTGTTTTATAGGCCCCCTGTCAGCCCTAGGCACCGCGATTGGCTGGGCAGTACGGAGTGCGCGTATCCGGCTTCAAATCAGTTCTTTTTTGGACCACTCATTTTCCAGAGTCATAAACAGTTTTTTTAAGGGACTGAGGTCCTATAGGATAAATATCCCGCCCGGCATCGTTGTCCATTCGGAAAAAGTTGATATGATGCCTATCGCGGCCTATAATGCGCGCTTCCGGGGACGTCAGAAAATAAAGAAGCTGACAAATTCATCTAGGATACATACCAAGGTTTTAAGCTCGTAGCTCCTCGATCATTTCTCGGTAGTTTCTAACTGGGCCTACCGTTTGTCGCCCACACCCTTGTTGTTACTATTACTGTTATTATTTGGGAACCATGGTGGTACCCTTTTTTGAACGTTAACAGGGCTTCAGCCTTCCTATATCCATATATATGTCTCTTTTATTTTCCATTTCCATCACTTTCTCTTAGCTTAAAGATATCTACCTGTTCCTCTATAAGCAAATTAGTGAATATTCGCGACCATGACTGCCACGAATGAACATGCCATAGCATCCAAAGAGGTTTTTCTCCTCCAATAATTTCGCTAGCAGCCTCTCCTCCTAACGGTGGCTTTGCAGCCTGAGTGGGTGTGTTTGCTGGCTTCCTCCTGCTCATCACCATCTGGGGTTTTCGACGGCCTACGGCGCCTTCTAGCACTATTACTAGATGGATCTGTTGAGCGGTAGCTCACCATCGCAGCTATCGTGGATTGGCACCGTCAACGCCTCCTTTCTAATTCCAAGGCGTAATTGCTAGTCCACTATTTGACCGAGGTTTTCTAATATATCTGATGACTGCGGGATGTTTCTTGACTACATTTTGTCTTATGATGCTAAGCCTGTCCCACACATACTACCAGGTCAATGGTTATTCACGGCACAAGTTCTTCCTCTGCGTCTTGTCGGTCTAAAATCATAAACTCACTCCAGCCATGCTTTGTTCCTAAGTATCTCTGATTAATTTTCATTTGTGTCGTATTAGCTAGATCATCTACTAGAGCAACCCAAATGGGGGTGTTGACCATCGTCCGTGGCTGCTTGAAGTATATCACTAATCCCAATTTTGCCGCGACAGAAGATGAACGCAGGAGAGACAGTCTCGCGCATGACCCATAAAGGCTGAGGACCTTGTCTTTGTATGCCTTTTCCTTGAAAAGTTGAATCGCAATCCCTGCTTCTACTGTGTGTGTGTGATCTGCGGTTTTGAGTCGTATCGGTGACCATCACGAATCACATTTTGGACTAAGGGCTTAGCTCTGCTGACCTCAGGCTTGTCCTCCGACAGATGCCTGTGCGCGCACAAGAGACAAACTCTGACTTTGGCTGAACTAACTACCGTAGGGACTTCCGAATTTTTTCATTCTTTACAAAAGCGCCTTGAGTTTGGCACTAACTGGATAGACATCCCACAGCTGGTGCGCAGTACCATTGGACGTACATTCTTGCTCCAAGCTATCGCCGATTCTTCAGTTTCTTCCAAGGTAGGCAGGCTCTGTTTGAGTAATCATATTCTGTTGACTAATGTGCTCCTTTATTGCGATATAGGATGGGCCACTGTATGATTGATGCTCCTTCTCTTAGACGCTCATTGAAATACCAGGCTAATATGCGTTATACAGGCTTACTCGTGGGCTGCACTCGTCTGTATCGCTCCGTTTATTATTGGCAACCAAATTTGCAGGATTGGTTGTTCTAAGTCATCCAGGATATAACACAAAGAGATGGCCCTCCGCAACCCCGATTCTTTGGCCTGGGCTAACTTTGTCAGTGGACTCAGTGGCTGGAAAGACCCTGGCGTAGTATTTTCTGTTGGGCTTCTAGGGGTTGTTGCGCCTTTCACCGGTATGGTACCTCTTTCGTACAGCTCATGAGATTTGTTCTAAGCATTGTCTTCAGGTGTCGATGGCGTTAGCCACGTGGCTGAAGAAGTCAAGAATCCCAAAACCGCCATCCCAAAATCTATGATCTGGGGAACTCTAATTAATGCAATCATGGCCTTTGGTTACGCCTTTACTGCCCTCTATTGCACGGGGGACTACGAGGAGGCACTCACCGGCGTGACTGGATACCCCGTTATCCAGATCGCCTACCAAGCCAGCGGCTCTAATTTAGCTGCGACGTATGTGCTCATGGCTCTGGTGATCCTCCCTAGCTGGGTTGCGCTCTGCAACAGTTTTGCCTCTGTCAATCGATTAACCTAGGCATTCGCTCGACACAACGGTCTACCCTTTTTTGACTTCGTCAAGGTTGACTCGCGCCTGAACATCCCTATTCGTGCACTTTTCCTTGTAGCTACCTATGTAGTTGTTCTTTCTTTTATCCAGATCGGTTCCACCGCGGCTTTCAATGGGATTCTGTCCTTGAGTACTGTGGGCTTATATATTTCATATCTTATTCCTTTAACCTTCGTCGTCCTCGAACGGTTTACAGGAGAAGTTCCAAAAGGGCCTTTTTCGTTCGGCAAATTGGGTCTCCCCATTAACTTAGTTGCAATCCTTTTCGCAACTTATTTGTTATCTTTCTTCCCTTTCCCCCTGAAGTACCGGTTACTGCTAAAAGTATAAACTATGCTGGCTCTGTCCTCGGCTTTGTTATGATTTTTGCCTTGTGTGGATTGGATAACTCGTGGGCGCCATAAGTGGAACGGGCCTCCTATGAATACCTACAGAGAATGAAGGGTTTTGGGCGAGCTTCTCTTTTTGCTTTGGCGCTAGCATGAGAGTGGAAAGGTATATTTAAATCTACTGATTTCTCTAAATAGTAAAATTATTTTCTAGGATATAGGCTGATGTATTTTTCACCTGTGATTGAAGGCTGTCTGGGGTTTTCTACTCGCTCTGAAAATCCCTATTGAGAGATAGGTCTTACATATCTATAGAAGTACTGCTGTCCTGTGCTCCCCTGATTTGAGTTTGATTTGAACATATCTCTATATAAACACACTGACTGATATTGGATTTAAAAGGGCTTGCCAACTTCTGGTCCCATTCACATTTTCAGTCCTTCCCAGATGTCGTTTTCCTGTGAAATATTAAATATAAAGTCAGCCAATGGTTTCAATGCCGATGGTGGCCCCTCTTTAAGACATCCGTGCTATAGCCGCCTATCTTATACACCATGAAACTATGTGGCACTTTATTCAGCTATTGCAGCGTCTAGTTATAAAGTAGAGGGTACCACAAAACCCAGTTCCTGGGCCATACTCAGCTTTGGCCGCTGATTCGCCCCAATGAGGACACCGACCACCACTTAAGCGCCCCGATGATTTTGAGGTCTTGGCACACTGACCTATTATTGTCTTGTCTTTTTTAAGACATGGTCATGAAGAAACCTTCCTCAAATGAATTCAGCACGAGCGGCTATAGAGACGTTGTGACTGGCATGGGCTATATTAGGGGCAACTTAACTCATACCTGGACCGCCACAGCTCCTGAAATTACACGTCCCATAGGTCCCTAAAATTGAATGAGAGCAGGCAAAAGTGCTTCTACTAGTAGTTGCTTTAAATGTCCGTGTTTCTTCAGGAATCCCAGCTTCTCTGCCGGTGCCCCTTATATTGTATGTGTTTTCCGTCTTTATGCTCTTCAGCCTTTTTGCTGTCCTTTCTGATACTACTTTCTGGCTTCACATAGTTACCTACCAGAGGATTCACTGTGAATACATGTTGTTTTTCTGGAAAAGGCTCATCTAATTTATATTATACTTGACCCATCTTGGATTGTTTGATACAGTTCCACTTGCTACTACAACCTGAGGGACACCTGCATTCGTTTCTACCGTCATTCTCTCTTTTATCTTCACATCATAGTAAACATGGATTTCGACTCAACCACCCCGGGTTCCTACCATGCGTCCTGCGCATCAGATGCGGACGAATCAAAATACCTCAAAAGAGTCCAATACCTCCGCTGGGTCCGACTCGGACTCGGGGTCCTTCTTTTCAGCATCGCTATCTCGATCTTAGGCTGCGAATCAGTCCCTTACCAGCATTATCGCCGAACCTCCGCATATGAGAAAGTCTGGCTATACCTATGGCCCTTGAATTTCGACATCCGGCCAAGCATCGCATTGCTGTCTTGTGGCTGCCTGATTGCATTCATGAACCTGGCATACATCGTGATCGCCCTTCTTCCTTCCGTGAGTCAACTGGTTAAATACTGCCCTAAATTGTGATAGAGCCTTGCTAACTCTTCCAGCCCCATGCGCATATAAAGCGACTGAACCTCGCCGCTACAGCCACCGCCATCTGCGGGTTTCTCGCTGCATTTGCGGGATTCATATTCGCCATCTATCTAACGGGAGCGAATCCTCCTGATGGGTTTTCAAGAGTAGAGACACTCCATTCGTGGACTTGCAAGTGGAAGACAGTGCATGGTTCGCTGTCGACCGTGGATACGGTCACCTCCCCGCCTGCTCATTTTGCTCGCGACTGCACTCTTACTCGGGCGTCTTTCATCTTAACAGGGTTAGTTATGGGGCTTGAGATTATCATGGGTGTCGTGGCTGGGGCTGGGATTTGGCTCGAGCGGATGGTTTCTAAGAGACGGGAACAGGATGGCTCCCAGCCGGTCAAGGTGGATGCTATGCCCAAGTATCCGGAAACTTGAGTCGCTTGGAATGGCTTCTGTGATTGACCAAGTTTAGTTAATGTTGCTTATACGTATTTTTATAGGTCTCTGTGGCACTCTCCACGGACGACACGTGTCCTTTACAATCCTATATCCCAAGGTTCTATCAAGAAATACCTCTGATTGGGCATATGTATAGTAATCTATAAGCTCCCAGAGCTCTTTCAGAGAGCAGACTATCATATGCTATTTGACATATTTTCGAAGTGCTTGTAGAGACATGGAATTTAGCTCAGTACGCTGGTAGGAAGCTAGAAGAGGCATAAATCAATAACCTTATGTCATCATGTTGGATGATAATCGAAAGAGAGTCTTGAACTGTCTCTGCCGAACGCGAGGATCAATTACCTCTGCGCTGAGGTGGAGCTCTCACGCGGGTTTGGTGGCAGATTTCTCCGACAAATGTATGGGCACCCGTGGTGAGGCCACTCAATAGTGATGCCAGGTCCTTGAGCCGTGCCCATGCATGTCTCTACAGTTTCGCGTATATCGGGCGATGCGGATATCATGTAGTCCACTGGAGAACGAAAAAAAGATCATGCTGAGAGGGTTTCACCCCAGGACGAACTTCAGGCCCATCAGTAACCCATCCGATGATCCCCCGGACGGTCCAGCTCGCCTTGGAAAAGCAAGTATGTCTTCGTGTCGGTCGTATGCTTACGCTTTAGAGCCAGCTGGAAGGGAAGTACTTCTAGCGACTGTAGAGTATCTTTGTTGCTCATAGATTGCCTCACGTAGCGGGTTTCAACCATTGACGACCTCATACTCTACTTCTTTAAGAAATTCAGAGGGGCTTTTCTAAATACGATAGAACTGAAAGGGATGAAGGTTAATCTTCTCCTTCCCATCCACGGCCCTTCCCTACTTGCCCTCTGCTATTCCCCATTGTCCTCCACGATCCTTTATTACCTATCTGGAAATAAGGGTTCCAGGGTAGGTAAAAGCAAGAAAGGATGGGTCCGTCAAAGCCACTTTACAATCTCTTTTGTCTACTTAGAGACAATAATCTTTTGCAAAGTGAATCTTTGCATTTTATAGTCAAGGGCAGGTCACGTGTAAGGGAGCAGTATATTAAGTAGAATAAGGGCGTGGCCCGCATTTTTAAAGCACACTTCTACATGCTCTGATTGGCCTTTTTTAGATGCGTACCTCATGTGAGGACTGAGGTAACTGTTCTAATTAGGAAAGTAGGGCCTTTATCTAGGGATTTCTACTCTGTGATTACTGTTCTCTATTTCCTACTCTACCTTGAATCTCCTACAACATCAGTGATCACTAAACCGCCCAGTCGGCTTGAACCGCCCAGATTGTTTGAGTTGTTTGAGTTAATATCGCTTGAATTGTTTGAATAGCTTGAATCATTTCATCCTATCAAAAGTGGGGTTAAAAATTGTATTTTACTGCATAGTAACCCTAAATGGTTGAACATTGTTCGAACTACATATATGTACATCTAGTAGTGGAGTATAACATCTAATCATTACATGAATATTAGTATATCTATATGTAAATTACTAACTAACTTTTATTATTCACGAAAGTCAAGCGATTCAAGCAGTTCGAATCTACATTTAAACGACTTAGTATAAGGCTGGCTGGTTCTAATACTGCTCATGCATGGCTGTTGGTGTCAATGGTAAAAACCTCCTTTTGTCCGCATGCTAAGTGTAGTCCGCCGTGTTGACGTACGCAGACCAGAATCGGAGTTCTAGTGGCAAAACGATTCAAAGAAGACAACGTATACGAGACCAAATGCTCCTCTATCGAGACAGTTGTAGCAATAGCACCAGGTGATATTCTTGCTGCCTTCAACATGCATGGGAGCTGTATACTTCTTGGTTGATGGAAAGACCCCAGCAGGCCAAGGAAGAAGACTTGAGTACTGCGGATATGCCAAGCCCATGTCACACCTTGGGTAGAGAATAATGAGCCTCCTGATTACATGAAGAAAAATCCATTAAGTCTTCCTTTCTACGATGAACTTATATCCCTCTATCGTCCCACTTTATTTTTTTCTATCATAGCTAGACTTGTAGCTTAGAAATAAGACTTAGTTTCACTGGGTTTTCTTTTTAAACTCTCTCAAGCCGACCCGACGTCGGCCAAAAGCACATCCTCGGCTCCCCACCAACCGACACACTTTAACAAATCCTACTCCATAAATAAGCACCCCATCTCCGATGGCATCGCCTCAAAACATCACCAAACTAGACTAGAAGAACGATGGGCAAAAAAATCGAATGCTACATCGACTGCGGTAAACCAATCATACCCCCCAACACAACCAACGCATCGTCACTAATACAAAATGAAAATGGTTCCAGTGTCGCCGTACAGCTTCCACGCTTTTACATACCTACAGAAGAATGCAGCAGCGTTAGAGAGCCTAAATGTCGAAATCGAGTATGTTTAGCCCCTTATTTCGCACATTATGGATTCCAAACCCTCTAAATATTTTCATAGGTTTATCCCCGTGTTCTTGGGTGGTATCAATGTAGCCAGTGGTTAGTCTACGTCCACCTCCACTCCAACCTATGCATAGGTTCCAAGAAAGAAGACAGGTGATGGGGGTGCGCGAGAGAGAGATAGAGAGAAATTTCTAACGAAAAGGCAATAAAAAGGAAACAAGCCACCCTGGACTCTTCCCGCCAAAGCCGCCTACTCAAAGTACGACGGCCAACGAGCCCAGAAATATTTCGGCCAAAGCTTCGAGATCCCACCTTGGTTTCCCATCTTGTCTCTTTTGGTATGTATATACCCTTCCTATGCTCCCCATCTCATCCATCAACCATATTTGCACCATTAACCCCTACAAGGGGCATATGAAAACAAAAGAATCGCAATATAGACTAAGAAAAAAACTCCTACCCAAACGCAGCCCCAAAGGTCTCTTACGTACATCAAAAAGACCTACCACAAACAAAAATTCGAAGCAGCCTTTAAGACCTGCTTCGAAACAATGTGGAAAGGCCAGTTGGATATTTCCAAGCCCGAGAACTTGGCCCAGGCACTTGGGACGGTGTTCGACGGCAAAGAAGTGGAAGATATTATTGCTGCGGCGGGAATGCCTGAGGTGAAGGCGGAATTGGCGGCTACGACGGAGAAAGCCGTGAAGGAGTTGGGAGCGTTTGGGGTTCCGTGGTTTTGGGTGGTGAATGGGGAGGGTAAAAGGGAGCCTTTTTTTGGGAGTGATCGGTGGCATTTTATGTGGGAGTTTTTGGGACTCCCGTTTGAGGATTTGAAGTTGAAGGCTAAGATTTAGGGTTTAAAGTGGTTGGCTTTGTGGACGGGGGTGTACGGGAGAGAATCTGAGGATTGGTATATTTTGTATGTATGCATTTATGGGTGGGTGGGTGAATGTATCAAACACATCTGGACAGAAGGTTTCGGAATAAAGTTGTATGTAGATCGGAAAGTCTGGGGTTGTCAAAGTAAATGTTCAACGAAGTAACTACAAGCCTATGTACATATCTAAATTCTCGCCCTAATCTTGGTGCTATCCATTCTCATCCCCTGATCATCCTGTTCCGCTACCTCCAACACCGGCAGCTCCTTCGGCATGATACGCCTTGGGTTCGACCCTGGAATAACCGAGTATTTTGAGAAATCGGAAACCCCACAATACTGACGCAGGAAATCTTCGTCAAGCGCCAGCATCCCGTTAACGGTCTCCGCTGAGGTATTAAGAATGCCGACAACGGCATCAGAGAAGACAGTCTGCGCTGGCTGGTTAGATATACATTGAACTGGGGATACTGCGCAGAGGAGATATCATACCGGCTTTCTAAGGTCCGCTTTGCGGGAAGGATCTTTCGAAGTCGTCACCTCTGTCGCGGCTGACTCGGTGCTCTGCAAAAGTAAGTCATTGTCCGTTAATAATAGCATTAACTAGGTGGGCTACGCACTGTAGCTGGCCACAGGCTCGTGACGGCCATATCCTTGTGGTCCTGTCTAACGAAGTCCATTGCGAGACCTCGGGTAAGAACGCTCATTGCAACCTTGCCTAATGCACATTAGCCTCGCATCATCCCTAGGGGCAAGTAATAAAGTAGATCGGAATTCGGGTGACTTACCCATTGCATAGGCAGTCTTGCCCCGAAAAAACCTGGAGTAGATAGGAGGTGACACAACAACGATGCGCCCTTTCCATCCGTTCTTCTCAAACTCCGGTAGGGCTGCTTGCACAGTGGCATATAAACCTTCGGGGTTAACGCGCTGCATTAGTTGGAAGCGCTTCGTAGGCGTATTCTCGACGGAAGACCACCAGATCGCTCCAGAATTGTAGACAAGAACATCTAGTCTTCCCGCGAGACGCACGGTCTCTTTCACCATGTTCTCTACCTGGGAGACATCGCGGACATCAACCTGGATTGCGAATGCTGTGCCACCTGCTTCTTTGATTTCGCGCTCAACAGTGGCAATAGTGGACTTGTTAGAGTTGGGGTCCGGCGGGAACGGGACTGTTTCATAGGGGTTGGAAGTTGTTTTCGCTGCCACCACGACTGGAGACTTTGTGAGTTGCAGTCTCTCTAATTGATAGTAATGAAGGCAATCAACATACCTGTATAGCCATTCTTCGCTAGGTCAATGGCAATTTGCCGGCCTAAGCCCCGCGACGCCCCCACGACCAGGGCAACTGGCTTGGTTGATGTCATTGCTGCTATTTATCTGGTTGAAAGTAGTGTACAAAACCCGGCCGAGCGGTGCAGGGACAAGTCTTTGCGCGTTTATATAGGATCAATAAGACTACCTGACGTAGTCAACACCGGGTAGAGTTCCTTTACCCTTATCCTCGGGAAATGTGAGATCTGATTGTTTTGTCATTCACCACATGACCGAGTTGTAAATGCCGACCCGAGCTCGGTTCGGCCCGTATACCTACCAATTAATAATCTCCACATTATCTGCTCCGCAGGGACGACTAGACAAGATCCTGTCACAATAAACATGTTTGCTCCACCAGGTTTTGCTGCTTTAGCTCTTGAGGTCTGTCCTCCAGGATCACTAAAGCTGTACTTTAGTCTAGCCCGTCGACATACGCATTATCGGTCATCGCGCGAAGTTACCGCGCAAAACTAATATCGGGCATCATACTGAAACCGTGAGCCATCATGAAACTAATATCGAGACAAAATGAGAAAAAGCAGGGGATGAAACGGGCAGATGAACGCAAGCCATAGTCCGCTACCTCTTTCAGTGCCCCGTGCCGTAACGCTTCCTCTATTAGGGCTCATCAAGCTCGTCGTTTTGAAATAATTGAAGAAATGAGGTTCACATTCAGATAGAATTGGAGCAGGTTATTTTGATATACTCAACCGGCAATTATAGTGCGTCACTTGCACTGTTACTGAGACCCTCAAGACACATATCCATTCCACTTTCGCGTCCTTTATCATTCAGCATAGTCGCAAGAGCTGCCCACTTCTTGGATGTATATCGCATTGAGCGATGGCATGCGCGATCTCATGCTTGACTCTGTTGCGACTGGAGCCGTCAAAATTTTGCGTAGAATATCTGTCTTTGATAGCTTCCAGTATGGCACCAGAAAAGGTAAATCAATTCAAGGTCGGGATGGTTCTGGATGATAAGCCCCTCTTAGCATGAGGCTGCTCGGTCTATAAGTGTCAGGTACTGTTGTCTGCCCTCTGCGAATTGCCAACCCGGATAATCTCTCGGAGATTCGCTAGAACCGCAGAAGGATCACAGCTCTCTAGAGTATCTTCAAGCTCGCCTGGGGACTCTTGGTCAACACTTTCTGGGTTAGACCCAGAGACAGACTCAAGTGACATTTGCTCGACCTCATGCGGCATGAATCTCGGAGCCCGAGACTGGAGCAAGACAGTTTGTCGCCTCTGAGTCTCTCGCGCCAGTATTTGAAACACAATTCTGCTCTGCGGAAGAATTACTTGTTGTAATTTTGGTCTTTTGTAGGGCGCTGACCGTTTAGGTACGTAAGCGTTATCACTTCTAGCTCCAAGTATGCGTTCACGACATTTTTCGACGGCGTTTGACAATAACCGGCTGAATTGGTCCGGAGTCGTCATTGTTTGGAAGAACTCCACGAATAGCTTTGCAATTGGCCATGTTTTGGACAACGCGTCCAGTAGCTCTAAGTTGGCTTCGAGCTTCATCCTAATGCCGTGCAAAAGAGATGGCAAAGATACGTCCATTTGACATTTTAAGGTGACGAAGGACACAACCGCGTGACAGATTCTATTCACGTTAGCTTAATACAGAAGTAGGTACGCAGGGCGGGAAAGCGTATTACATGAAAGAAGGTGAGTACTGGAGCTCTTCATGTGAGAGAAGTGTCTCTAGAATTGAGATGGTCGTCGACGAAGCATGAAAAGCAGAGCTTTGGGACTCTTTGGATGAGTACGGCGCCTGCAGTAGATGCAGTTGGCACACAATTGTGCTGGACATGGTCGTTAGTGTATTGCCTGGTGGGAAAGTTCTAGTGCAAACCTACTAGAATGAAGAAAACAAAATCGCGGACAGGAATGTATGCCGTGATTGTCTCCAGTGTAGTTCAGGCGGACACGACACGAGCCATTCGTTTAAGCCCAGTTCGCACTGGGCGGCTCCAGCACTTCGAGCATCCCGAGCCAACCTTGAAGAGAGCTTCAAACACAAGCCCAAATCCATAAGCTGACAGAGCTTGACATATTCGATGAAGAAGCGAGCCTGAATACCGGTTGGTGGGTAGTCAGTCTGTGTTTTTGGGTCATATTCGATGAAGTCGCTTTCTCTCAGTGGCTCTACGGTACAATCATCAGGATTAATATGAAGTGGTCGGCCGAAAGCTGCAGCTACGGAGCGGTCTCGAGTATACAGTGTCCACCATATCCGTTTACGAAGGCCATGTTCTGACGGACGGAGACCGATGTACTTTTTACTATGTGATTCAGTTAGTGTCTAAGCCAGAGACACATAGGCTCATAACATTACCATTTATGGAGCCCCAGCACCTGTGCCAGAGCAATACCGAGCCGACTCCAGTAGAATATACCGTTTTCAGTAAGGTCTTTTACTCGTCAACACTAAGGGCAAATGAATTAAGACGTAAGTTTGGAAGGACTTACCGTCGGGGCCTTCCCAGTAAGCGCCCAGTAAGACTACGGCCTGAATAATTGTAACGGAATTGCGCTCATAGCCAGCGTCGTATAGAGCCTTGGTTTTCTTATACAACACGCGCGGGTCTGTGTGCTCATCCAAACCATGTTGGGTTATAGAACACCGAGACGCAACCATGAGCATTGCTTGAAGCAATAGAATCGACGGAGGGTCTTCCGGATCGTTATATTTCCTCATGAAGGTGTGATAGTCCACCACCGGCAGTATTGGCGCTACCCACTTGAAGAATATATCCACGAGAGCATCACAGGCGTCTTTCGGCGGGAGGCCAAAAGCATCTCGACGGTTTAATATTTCCAGTTCAAGGGGTTCCAGGTGATCAGGATGGCAGACTGAATGATATTGTGCCATAGAGAGTTACACTGATAAATAGAAACGAGGAGAAGAGTTGAATGATACCAATATCAGCTGTCAATGAATGTTGTGTAATATACATACGTTTCAAACGGTCTTAACGACGGCCCTCGGCATTCGATGTATTCTGATTATGATTGGCTGGATAGTTTGAATAGGACAATCTCAAATGGATCAGCTCTCACCGCTTTGGCAGAATTTCCTCCAACGCAACGCGCCTCACGATCAGCGTCACCTCTTTCTGCGGCTCTTTCCTGCTCAGTGAGACATACGTTAATTCCAGAACCCAAGAAATGTCAGTCGACTCAGCTACAGCACCGGACCTCGATATCGATGATGAGCAGTATGACTCTGCGGATGACGAGGACTTCCAGATCGATGCGGCCCAAGACGATGCGGAGATCACTTCTTCCGATAGTGACGAGGAGACGGCCGAGCCCGCAAGCAAAAGGCCCAAAACAGGGAAGAAGGAACCAGAGCAGAAAGACAAAGAACTAGACTCGGGTGATGAAGCCACGATTAAAAAGGCGAAGGCGAAAAAAGAAAAGAAGCAGAAAGGGAAAAAATCAGGAAAAGTCGATGAGGAAGAGGATGATGTCGATTTTGACGACGAAGAGGGTGGTCCTGGAGGCTTCGTTCGGACTCGAGCCATGAGGATGCAAATGTGCGTTTGTCCGCGTTCATTTCATGTTGCATACACAATTAACCAATGCTTACTATGCTATTGTACAGCCAAGAAGAGCGAAAACCTCTCGCAAAGATCGATGGAGCAACGGTTGATGTGGATGCGCTCTGGGCGAGAATGAATGCTACCGACACTGGGCATCCTTCGCAGGCGGAGAATAAGGACGGGACTCCCGCAAATGGAGACAAGCAGGACACAGAGATGCGTGACAGCGAGACCCGGGCCGTCGAGGACAAGCGGCAACCAAGCCAGTTTTCGGAAGAAATGGTAAAAATCAAGCGCACCTACAAATTCGCCGGCGAATGGATCACAGAGGAGAAGGTTGTCCCTAAGGATTCGGCAGAAGCCAAGCTATATATGGCCAACGAGAAAGATATCGAAACGGTAACTGCCATGAATACCGAGAACGCTGTACACGCCAGAATGCGCCGACCCCTTCGCAAAACTTCGCGCTTTGACCCTAACCCCACTGGATCCATAAAGAAGAGCTGGGAGAAGCAACCTACTGCGGAAACAACCGGGGAAGAAAACGCTCGTGGGCCAAAAATCAATACCGTCGAGAAATCACGTTTGGATTGGGCTTCGTATGTGGACCAAGCTGGTATCAAAGACGAGCTTAGGACCCACAGCAAGGCCAAGGAAGGCTTTCTGGGTCGTATGGATTTCTTGGACCGTGTGGGCGCCAAGCAAGACGAAGAGAGGAGGAACGCGCGCCTGAAGGGGATGTAGAGGATTTGTTGAATCTCTTCTTCAATTTTGCGTGTAAAAGTCGCCTTTGACTTACCATATCCGACACTCATGCGTTCAGATCCGCTTACTAGCCGATTCAAATCACGTCGCCATCAGCAGCTTCGACTGACTATTGGTTTAGAAGAGAGCATTCGGCAGTTTTGGGGATCGAACCACAGCATTTCCACTGCTCATGCCAGTGGTGGGGACCATCTGCTAACACAAAGGAAATCCTTACGTGTGCATTATACTACTCTCTAAGTAGTAACGGTCAGGCCTGACTGGTCAGGGTCCGTGTGTGGCTCATGCAGCGGCCCTACATTTATTCGGTTATCCGATCTGGCTGGGTGTCAAATGTCATCGGCGTGAGATAAAATTAGTGGATATTTATGCAATCCCCGCTGACCTTAAGGTCTTTCTAGCACTTTATTCAGGTGTGAATATCCATATTCGTATGCTACAAAAGCGCCGGAATTGTGAATAAACCACTACCGGGACCTTGTGACATGTGCACATAGCTCCATATTTATTCAAACCTCATAATCAAACTATGTACATATATCATCGCACGACCCACGCATCGAGTAGACATACACATTCCACCTACATTACTCCCTAGCTCTCTCGTCCGAACACCCTTAGTACGAGCGAACAGACTGGCTGGCCTTGCCTCTCCGGAACTTCCAAGCCGGTGCCGTGACATTGTTGCTCTTCTTGGGCAGGTACTTTATACCTGAGGAAGAGCACCCAGGAGTCGTAACTTGATGCATCAAATTAGTTCTCTTTTGATAGTACACGTAGTGAGAAATACTTACGGGTGTCAATAGCCTGGTACTCGCCAGTGACCGCATTGCCCTTGATGTTGTAAAAGTACCAAACCTGGTTCAGTGCACCACTCTCGCAGCTGATGTATGGCTCGTGGCCATCGTGGATCTTAGCAAGAGCTGACAGGATCTCACTTTTTTTGTAGGTCTTGGATCCGGGGGTGATGCCAGCATCGGCGAGAGCCTAGGGCTGTCAGACGTTGTTTCATCTCGGCAAGAAGGTGTGGAGGGAGGAGGAGAAGAAAAAGGAAGCGAAATAATAGCAACTTCCTACAACATACCTTATAGGTATCCAGACCCTTAAAGAGGTTCACGGCTTTCTCTAAATAGTCACCCACCTCCTTTTGTGGAGAGTAATCCTTGTAGCAGCTGGGTTCGATTGTGTTGATGCAGGTTCCTTTGCAGAATTAGACATTGGCTGAGCCTGAGGTAGCTGCACTCAGTTGTATTAATGATAGAACTTACCATGCTTGTTCCATTCGTGCTCCCAAAATTCTTCATTTTCGCCCTCGTAGTTGGGCCAATATGTGTTCATGTAGGACAGTAGCTCGGTCCGCCCCTGCTCCTGAAGAATGGCAGTGATATTCGAATACTCGCGCGACTTGTCGCAGTATTGCCCGTAGCTGCCATCGCAGTTGTCCGGCCTGGTAATTGTCAGGTCTATCATGGTATGTATTGTTCTTAGAGGTAATATACCAGAGTCCATGGAGGGTCCAGGAGTCGGAAGGACCGGCCGGGGGATCTGTATCCCAGAACTGGGTCAGGAGGAGGGCACCCCCTGGGGAGTTGAAGCAGCAAGAGTCGGCCACTGCGGTTGTGTTTTGGCAGCTGAAGGGAATATTAGCCGGGCATGATTCGAAATCAAACACGGCGCCCGCTGCCACTTGCATGGCACTAAGAGCGAGCATGCCCATCGAGGGGAGAGATGGTGTGGAAAGCATTGTGGAAGATTGCGATGTATACGCCGATGGGAGAGCTCTGGCTTGAAAGGTTAAGAGGGGAAGGCAATTGACAGGGGCAAGGCATTGTGCTCTATTTATTTAGTAGCAGCCCCCCAGTAATCTGCAGAAAAAACCAAGAAAATATCCATGTTGTTTCTACTAGCAGAGATCCGCTTCGCTTCGATCCACTGACTGTTGATAGTAGCACATGTTATGATAAGAGCGCTCTGATTTGCGGGGAGATAGAATAAACCGGCCGATCTAAAAAGCAAATAAGGATCGGACAACACCGTCGAGACCCGCTTATCTCCTGCTTCCGTTAGACACTAAGTGCCAGCCCCCGAGAGGTTACAGCCAATTGCGCGGCGCCTCGGTGGTCTGGAGTAGCGACCCAGATGATCCGTCTGGGCGCCTTCGGGGTAACAGTAAGGAGAATGGACAGAGGAATTTAGGATAATGACGATCTCGGGCGACTTCTTCAGCACTATGTATCAGAACGTTGCATCGGCCAGGAGGACTACTCGTATTCTCACTCTGTTTCGTCAGCCTTTGTGAAGATTATATCCGTGCACGTCTTTTTAAATTAATTGTCAGTTAGTTACACGAATCTTTTGTGTCAGGGATAAGGCTCGGCTTAATTTGAAAAGTTGAAAGCGGCGGCGATTTCCTATCTTCAACGAAGAGGAGTCGGAAACGCAACAAAGACTCGAGACAAAGGGGGAGATGAAGATAATAGCAAGTTGACACAATCTTCTCTGAAACTGTCAGTGCGATTCTGGACGCCTTGTTAAAAATGACCTTGAAAATGCCTTAGATCACAAGTGCATTATGGTGGCTCCGACCATCATGAAGACCAGATCTTCATACTCTTCGCCTGGGCATACCTCTACCAGGAATTAGCAGCAATTGAGTCCTGAGGTCGATGCTTCTATCAGACATCAGAATTGCCGACTATTGTCTTCCATTGCGTCGCTTCCCAGGTTGATGTACAGCGATATTACTCCGCCATAGAATTGCAGGGCAACGGAAAACTGTATTCGATCCACGACGAGATGTACCGGTGGAGCAATACGTCTGAGCGTATATAGTCCAGCTCACATACAGTCTGGACTCTGGACTGTACATGTAAATGCCCTGAGTAAAGCATCACTAGCCGAGCAGCGAATCTGTCACCACAGCGATACTTTTCCGAGATTTCTCGAATGGTAGCCTTCTGACCGACAATGCCAGGTCGCAATATTCATAGTTATATCAGGACAATGGCCTCAAAATAAAATAAATGTCTGAAGCTTCAGGCGGAAGCAAAATGACCCTATGGTAAGTAGCATAAGGTATTCATGCTGTTAACGCGGTATAATTCAGTAGCATCACCGCTAGAAACGATGTTACCTCACTAGAATAGCAAGGATCAAAACTTATAAGACACTGGTTTTGATCCAGTTGAAGTCATTCATTCATAAGGTAAATTGATCTTCTTTATGGGCATGTTTCTTGCATACTCAGGACATTGAAACGAACAAGGAAAACGTCTACACTGTTCCAGCTCAGCTATAGCAACTTCTGAAACCTAAGTAGAATGCTCGCTAGTGGATATAGTCAATAGGATGACTTCAGGTCAGTGCGAAGTTGACGAAGGTAGGAGATAGAAACAATGAGGAGATGTGAGTCTAGCTCCATAATATCCCGTGAAATTGCTGGCCTGATAGCCTGAGGCCGACTACAAAGACAAATTATTACCCGAAACTGCCTAAGAAAACAACTTCAAAAAGTAAGCCCAGGGTTGCTCACTTCATTCCTCCCTGGTGTACCGTGCCTGCAATCATACGCCCTCCGTAGATATCTGCGACATCTTGTGTGTGCCGACTCATTGACTCACAAAACAGTCCGATACCGGCAAACCCGTATCAAGCAGAGCCACCAACAAAAGATGGTGTAAACCATGAAGCCTAACATCTCAACTTACACATTGAGTCAAGCTCAATAATACCAGCTACCCTTCGCAGTTCACTAGTCCCCCCCCCCCCCCCCACGTCTATCTCCTCGCATCAAATCGCATTCCCCGCGTTTAGCCGGCGGCCCAAAACCGCCCACAATGCCAAACAACAACAACCCACCATATCGTATCACCCCAGCCCAAACCCCAGAACACATAACAGCAGCCCGAAACCTCTTCACATCATACACCCAATGGCTAGGAATTGACCTCACGTTCCAAGGCTTTGCCGCCGAACTACAATCCTTGCCCGGACAGTATGCTGCACCCCACGGGGAACTGCTACTAGCCTATAGCGCCGACGGAGGCATCCCGATCGGATGCGTGGCTGCTCGTCCTCTCAAGACGACTTCTTATGCGGAACAAGAGCATGGAGAAGTAGGAGGTTGTTGTGAGATGAAGCGTTTATATGTGTCTCCTGCGGCTCGGGGGACGGGGCTCGGGAAGGCATTGGTTGAGTCTATCATACAGAAAGCGAGGAACCTTGGGTATAGGGAGATCAGACTCGATACTCTTCCTTTTATGACGAGTGCTATTACGTTGTATAAGCGGCTGGGGTTTGTGGAAATTTCGCCTTATTATGAGACTCCTGTGGAAGGAACGCTTTTTCTGGGGTTGGAACTTACGTAGGGCGAGTATATAGTTGGCAAAAGGGATAGAAGATGAGGCGTTAAAACTAGGAAGTATAGCAATACCTGGTTGCTATGTATTGGAATTATGAGATACCTTCAAATGGGCAGGTATTCGGTCGAAGAAGCATTCATCTACCGTGCCTGGTATTTCTCTATTGATGAAGATCCATACATACATGACATGAATAACAAGCTGTCTAGATTACACAAATCCATAACAAACAGCAGTCGTCTCTCTAAACTCAGACTGTTGAGCTTGAAATTTGAAAATGGAGCACTCATTGCAGGTTTGCGCATCATGCCAGGAAGTGGTTGTCATCATAGTCTTGAGAGACGTTTTGCTGAACAAGCAGTCTTCATATACGAAACGTTGTGATGGTCGTCGAGCCGAGCTTGTACATAATCAAGCTATCGTCCACGGGACCTTATATCAAATCACTTTCAGCAGGCGTATTGTGTAGTGTAATCCTGTTCATACTAGTCTGTACTATATAGCTTCGTCATGTCGGTTTTGATGGGCATCACGAAATATAAACAGGTGTCGGTTGAGATTCTAAAGTTGTGCGCTATTTAAGTTTCTAAATTACATAATCAGTTTAGTACGCATTAGTCTAGCGCTAACGTTCGTTATGCTTATTGTATAGATTACTAAGGAACATCGAGTTTGTGAAGATGGTACCATGTTAGTAGTTGGAAAGCAGTCCGGTGAAAGTCCACTGAATGCCAGGTAGCAGTAATTTTTCGACAGCTCTCCTAGACGAAGGAGAATACTCATACCGTCTCCTAAGTCGATCTATCCTCCGCAAACCCCAAGGCTAACCCGCTCAACCCGATCTGCAAAGCCCAAGAGAGGTAAAAGACCTGGACAGCCTTACTACGAGACGCCCAAATCTCAACCAAAAGAGAGAAAAAAGACAATGCAATCAAAAAAAGCAAACTGGAACAGGAGGGGAAGGGCCAATCCACTATATCTGCATATGGTATCATATATTCAGAACCAGCAAACCAGTTTCTGTAGCCATGCTGTAGAACGATCTCACCGATATTCAAACCGAACCATCATTTGCTCATCGAACAAGAGAGAAGATCAATCTCCGCAATACATAAGGTAAGGGTAGGATAGGAAGGGCCGTTGACTTAGTTCTAGCAGGATTTCGGTGCAGACAGAGACGGTGGTTAAGTCGGTGAGAGAGGGAAATGAGTGTTTCACTCACCAGATTATGTAGCTTTTTGGCTGCAGGATTCTTACCAGCCGCTCACCCGAGTAGTCATGTTGTCGGCGACTCATTTGTATAACTCAAATGGGTTGATGGCATGGTTCATGCGAGGCTATATTGGCTAGGTGTAGCTGCTGTTGCTCTTGGTCTGGGGTCTGGTGACAAACCTTCACTGCATGGGAAAATGTCACCGTGCTTGATTACGGTGTTGAGAATAGTGGCTGAGAGCCAAGAGGTAGTATCGGATGTTGCGGATGCCGTGCATTGGTGTGGGTTTGTATGCTTCAATGGCTATGCGCTGCATGCCATTGAGTTGGATATGCTGTACCACTGGCGAGGAACTGGTGGTACAATCAAATAGAAAGAGTTTAGCTAGTGGCTGGGTGCTTTGGCAAAAGTACCGGGTACAGGTACTACGTTCTAGAGTCTCATAGTATTGAGATCGGTAAATGTCAGGTATGGATTGGCCCCATCTAGGCAGAAGTCAGCCATGGTATAGTGGTTCCTTGGAACCGGAAAGTCTAGATTGAGATAGATAATGTATGAACACGCTGTGCGGGTATTATCGGTCATTGGTACCGCATAGTAAGGCGATAGTTACATATCATGCATGCCGTAGAATGGTCTGTGCAGTGGTATTGCTATGGCTATTGTACTACATAAGAGGATCTCGTATAGGAAGTGTACAGGTAGTACAAACTACGGGCCAGAAATACACGTTGAGTGAGCAACAACTTCTCACTGTCTTCCGTGAGGTACTTCCACCAATAATAAAAATATTAGAAAATAGATAGGGAAACTAACCAGCACTAGTGGGTGGAAACTTTATCCTTAGATCGGCAGAGTAACATATTACGTCCAAAATGCACGAGTCATGGAATGTACCACAAATGTCAGACGGACAATGGGACTAAGGTACCAGGTACAATCGACACCTTCCAAAATAGGCGTTACTCGCTCATTCATGGTGTCTGGACCAAGTACCAAGCGCCCCTCACGAGAACCGCCAAGCTAGTCAGTGACTAGTCGGCCCTGCTTAATCGCAGATCTTCTCGCATGTACTACCGGAGATGATGTGGTACAAGAAGTTGGTGCTACGTTGGCTGGTATGGATGTGCATCACCGGAGGCTTCTCTGTGTAACCGAACATTTGGGAAGCTAAGCATTGTTAGGCAGGAGATAAAACGTCACAGTCTGAGAAGGCGTTATCATTGGTGGGATAAGTTGGGGCAATCTACGGCATAGTTTGAGCGATAAATGGTTGAAGTGGATAAGATGCACTGTTCTTGGTTAACTGAATAGAAGCGCTGTAAGTATGGACGTACACGTCTGTAAAAGGTTTGAGTAGGCTGGTTCGCTTCGAGGTGGATATTGGGTCTTTGGGGCGAGGGGAGGGTCCGTGTAAGGTAGGTACATACGGGCACTCACCACATAATTCGAATGGACATGCTACACAAGTCCCTGCGAATACATCGTTACTGACATAGTGCTGAATAGGCATGCGAGTAAGAGTATGGAAAGGTCAAATATGAAAACGAAAGATAACAGTAGTGATTATAATGAAAAATAATATTATGATCATCCTAAGGCAGAAGACAATCATACTATCACCTTGATACCTAAGACCCAACCAAGCCTTGGCCGAGATTGAATGGTTGCACAGGTGAGCAGACCACTGGTGGGTGGAACTAAGCAGCGTAGTACCTGAGATTCGAAGACTCGAGACAATGTAGCGTAACACGCCGGCGACCAAACGAAATGGCATGTGGGGACTATTGTCCATTAAGCTCAGGAGAAATCCGGGTTTCTGGAATCCTTAGCTGGGCGCCATGGTCCCGGTATCAGCGAATAGCATTCACCATTGTTAAATTGATTATCGATGCCCGAGGTTTATGGTTTAAGACGATCATTGGCTGCTGGTCAAGTGCTTGAAGCATTGTTAAACAACCAATATCCTGGCCAGGATGGTTCCGCCAATAGGGACAATGCCACTGGACTGGAATGGGGGGCTAGTGCAAATAGCAGCAACCAGTGGGGCCGGATCGGCGGCGGTTTGACCTAACTTATGCATGTACCTACTTTAGTACGACTGTATGCGACGTACTAAAAGTCATACATACAGGATGTACATGAGACTGCGCATACCTCACTGGTGCGGTCTTACAAGATCAGGTCACTCAGCCCCATACCAATAACCGTAGTGCGCAAATGGCCGGAAAATGGGTAGGTGCTAGGTTTCTGCGAAGGCACGTCCATATTTTCTCGTTAAGTTGATCGACGTCCCAGCCATTTAACTTTGTATCGCTGTCAGGGCACGCTAAACCACAAGTTGCCCGCGAAAGCTGATGCATCAGAAAGCCATGAAGGAACACAATACGAGGGGACCAAATAGTAATAGAGACTGACAGGCGGGATTGGACTTCTCTTTCTCGAATTCATGTAGCATTGAGTATCTAATTGAAGATTATTCCGTGTAGTGTTGAGCAGTCATTAGATCAACCAGATCAAAAAAAAAAAAAAATAAAACTCGAGAAGGCCACAGCCCATCGTACAGTACCCCTTTTCGTTTTAGTTCCTCCAACGATGCCGTATTATCCAAGTTTAGATTGCAAGCCTCTCCAAGAAGACAGAAAAGGGAAAGAAAAAAGAAAAAGGAATGTATGCAAAATCCAACCAGAAAAGAAAAAAAGAGAAAAAAAAAAAAGATAAATAAAAAAACTAAATCGGATATTATCAAAAACTGTTTTACAGAAAACGCCGCGAAGCGCCGACCGGGGTTCAACCAGACCCAGTGCGTCTGTGGCCATCTAAAGATAGAATAAAATTAGGGTTCCAAAGGGTATCATATTGCGATCCACCCGTAATATATTTTCGTATTTGTTTAGTCGTCCAAAACGTCAACGCTGTATTCACGAGTGTCAGGGATAGGGTCGTCTAGCGTCGAGCCAGGAATGGGTCGCCCATCAGCGGTCAGCTGCCCCCGGAAATCTGGGTTGTAGTCGGGACTGTTCTCGTCCAGAGTCGCGACATACCGATTTCGACCACCACGCTTGCTGTGTGTCTTGGTGTAATGAGCGTTGAGGTTGTCGCTGCGCGAAAAGGCGCGGTGGCAGCCGGGGACCCAACAAACATGAGGTTTTTCCTTTGAATGACTCTTCATGTGCCTCTTAAGATGTTCTTGTCTTTTGAAACGGCCCTTGCAACCAGGCTCCTTGCACTTGAACTGCACTTGCTTAATGATAGATGGAAGGTTCTCCAGGGACATATTCTGACGAGAGGATTGCTTCCTGATCATCTTCCTTGAGGGATGACGCTGGAGACGCTGAAGACCATCGCGAAAAGGTGGAGACTGCTGGAGGTCATCAAGATAGTCACCCGTTCCCGCTGACAGACGGCTGATCGGTGTATCTGGTCCAGATGCAGTTCCGAGAGAGCAAGATCGCAGAGGGGTAGTAGGGCTGTGTGTTTTAAATGCATGGAGAGACGTTGGGAACTCTGAGTAGGAAGGTGGTGGAGTGACGGGGCCAACTTGTGAAGGCGCAATTGTTTGGGGTGCAATTGATTCAGTAGCCTGCGGCATCCATGGCATCATGTTACTCATAGACATGGACGTTGGTACGCGCTCATGGTGATGAAAGATAGGTCGAGATAAGCAAGGATTAGTGGCAGATTCAGGCAAGTATGTGGCATGATGCCGGTAATTACTGCGGACCATGGGAGGGCATTGAGACATGGCGTGAGGATATGGGAGCCCCCCATGAGTTCCGGTCTCGTAATTCTTGGTTGCATCTGCAGGAATCCAAAACTGGTCCACATTCTCATCATACCCGGACAAAAAGTCTGGCATGGGCATACGCTCCTGTGTGTCCATGCCCCCATAAGGCAACCCCATGTTCTCGTTTGATGCCATAGCCGTTAATCGAAAAGCGTTCCGCACCGGCGTAGTTCCGGTGTGTCGCTCATAACCATGGCCTGGGTAAGAGCCCGCGTCTTGCCAACCCGGGGAGGCCAGTGAGCCTTGGCTATAGATGCTTGTTGGAGTTGGAGTAGGTGACTCCATGGGTGAGAAACTGTTTGTGCTCATTGAAGGGCACTCGTTGGAACCCAAGGAGGAGCAGTCGATTTCCACAGTGAGATGGTTCTGAGATCTCATGTCTTCACTACCCTCAGATTCACGACTTTTCCGAGGTGGTACGTCAACGTTTGTGCCTGTGTAAGCACCGTTTAGTGTTCTGGGTTGTAATAGGGATGCAATGGTCTGGCTGGGACTTCAGACAGATAGTATGTAACGAGGTATGTATGCTATGACACAAGGAGACTATGGTATAGGGAATGTGTAATGAGGAAGTAAAATGACTAGTGAGTGACAGTAAGACGAGGGAGAGCAAGTGATAGAGAGAGTATGTGGTCTTGATGATAAGGAAGGACTATGATATCGAATACTCAGGAGAAAGAATGAAGGAAGGTCGGCATGGGATTACAGATAGAGAAGGGAAGAAAGAAGGACAAATGTGAGTTGAGGTTGGGGAATGGAGGAGGAAAAGCGAGGTGAAATAAACAAATTGCCAGAGCCTATAAGCCGGAAGGGCTAAAGGGCCGATCACACTTACAAGTCGAGGCCATTACTATTCTCAGCGAAGAGAGGGCAAGGTAGAGACAAGAGTCGATAAAGGTTCGAGGCGCGTCGCGTGCCTGAGGAGACCCAAGCAAGGCCAGGAATGTAGACTATGGAGTTCCTCGAGTAACCGACAGCAAATCGTTGACCAGATGTCCCAAATAGGAGGGGGTTTGTGAAGGTGGCCGGTTTTCAAGTGAACCGTTTCCTAGGAGCGCGAATGTCTCTGGATAAAAGACCGCGATATGGTGGATTTGAGTGGCGGGAAGTCGAAAGGCTGCTCTACGCCGCGAAAGACTCGGTCCTGTGTTCTGAAAAGAGGATGTGTCGGTGGAATCGGTTTCAGTTGTAGCCCGAGGGATGGATGGGATGTATAGTTATAAGGAAAAGCAGGGAGGTAGGGACCAGCAAGGGACGACGGATGCCAGGAAATTGAAGATGCAAGTGCGGACCAAATGTCTTAGGATTATTAGAGAGACGAAGCACAATTTAGCATGGGTAAGTCTCTGCGTTTTATGGTGTTAACGGCTTCCGTTGTATTGCTTGAATAGCTCAAGGGAAGGAGAAGATGGAAAATGACACTTCGGGGGGGGAGCAAATGACCATATTATAGGTTTTACTCTTTTCGGGCGAAATACCAGCAGCGAAGCAACGTAAAGCATAGCAGGAACAAGCATAGCAAAGCATAAAAAAATGAAATGAAATGAAAAAATAAGGGAAAATGAAAATCAGAAAAAATAAAATTAAAAATTAGAAAATAAAAAATAAAAAAAGCACGAAAATCCCAAAAAATCGAATAGACTCTTGTTCCTGTTTGCCCTATGAACTGTAACTTTCCAACGAACTCCTCTCCTCTCCTCCCGCCCTATGGATCCCCCTCACATGCCGTTTCCTTTTGGAAATTTATTTGATTTAATATTTCTTTGTTTCTAGATGCCTAAGTATATTTATCTTTATTAATTCAATTAGCCTCCCTTGTAGCAAAACTGAGCAAACTTAGTAAAATAATTCTCACGAATCTTATTTATACTTATTCTCCTAAGTTTATCGTCACTGGATACTACGTACTCATTAGTTCTAGTTTACCCTTCCACCCAGTGTGCCCTCGTGAAACGCAGGTATGGTTACTAAAGATGTATGTACTTCCATAGATGCTCGAGTACCGAGTGGATCAGAGTCCAGCCAATCTCATAAGTTCCCCATCCATCGACACGGTCACCTTCTCCTCCTCAACAAAAAAATTAAAATAAAATGAAAAATGAAAGAAAAAGGACAAAAAGTAATAATAGAGGGGTGGGGAAAATCCAGAATCCGGCGCATGAAACGAGTGGTGTGAGGCAAAAACCCGGATGGAATGTTCCAACTTCAGAGTTTACTTAACCAAACAGCCACCGTAGGGGTTCAACCATCGACAATAATGATCATAATAGGCCGAGTGATACTAGTAGGATTGATAGAGACGTACATGCATCCAGGGAAACTCAACCTTAACAACTCAATCACTGGTAGGATTTGGGTCATCAGCACATACATCGCAAGTCACCCAGATTCTCGGGAATCTTCCCCGGCGTCAAGTACAGGATGGTCAGCACTAAAACCGTCCGTGGTTGCCCAACTAACCCAGCTGGTCGTAGTGCCAGTCCTTATACAGTACCTTCCCCACCCGATCGAGTTACGCTAATTTAATTTAGGCTCAGATTCATAGAAAATGGAATTGTTTAGCCTAGTACATAGGTACTACCAATTAGTACCCGTAAAACACCCATAGAAGCAGGTTCGCCGCTAGCTCGATTGAAATAGATTTTGGTATATTCCGTTCCCACGATCATCGAGCCGCAAGACCCTGAGTGATGATCAGCGCCACCGGTAAATCTCCATGTGGGGAAGGGGATCTTGCTTCAACATTGAAACATTATTGAAGAATAACCGTTCGTAGGGAGGGACTATTAATGAATGGTGATGAACTAAAGCTGAAATTCAATC